>CM034468.1:8601535-8726535 GCA_019925255.1 Litchi chinensis | reverse complement strand
GACTTCACTTTGTTTTCTCTCTCATAGACACTCACTCTTGCTCTCATTTGTTGTGTTAGTATAATATGCTATGCTTTCTTTCTCTTTGTGGTCTTGTGGAGCTCTACACTGTCATGTGATCTATAAAAGTTGGAATTTGATGCTTCCTTTACTGTTTGAGCAAGTTCCTAATTTGTGAAGTGGGGGTTTTCTTGTCAAATTTAAGCAAGCATTTGCTGCTCTTCGAGGTGCTACTGCTATCAAAACACCCACTTCAGGGGAATGTGAAATTAAAACTCCTGCCCACCTCATTTCAGTTTTTTGCATAATTCAACTATAATTTCATTCTTTTTAGCCTTTTTTACGTACCCATCTGAGAATATCTTGAAAGGGTTTCTTCAACTTCCCTTTTTCTTCAGTTTTGAGGTCTTGATTCAAAACTTGAACAACTGGTCATTTCCTCATTAGTACTTGTCTAAACGCCACTTTTCATTTTTGCATCTCCATTGCTTGAAGCATTAGATTGGTTTTTTCTTTAATTGATTGGAGAGACTCTAGGCCACCAGTCACATTGTTGTTCAATTGAGTGGAGATTATGAAAACTTAAAAATTGTTTCTTGCAATAAGCCGGGGAAGAAAAGGGAATCTGCTTTCTTTTCTTTTCTTTTCTTTTCTTTCTTTTCAAGTCTGATGAGCTGTTACTTAGCTAATGCCATGGTTTGTCTATGTCTACTTTATGCTCTGTGAAAGGTTCACTTTTCTTGTCTGTGTGAAGCATTCCTCTCTTTTACCTTGCATATCATAGTAGACTTGTTCCTAGGGTTTTAGTAGCTGGTGCTTCTCAGATATTATGCCTGGTAGATTGGATTTCCTCTTTTACTTTGAGTGTGGGATGCTGCTGCTACAATGAGTTGTTTCTTTTGCTTTAACACCCTATCAGTTCTATAAAGCTGCCAAGGTTACTTGTTCCTTGTTGAGTCCTGCAAGATATCACCAGCTAATTTTGGTCAAACCACACCTTGCCTTTAATTTAATACTAGATTTTTGTCTCTTCTTTTATAATATATTATTTTTAGTTCTGGTCTTGGCCAATTGTTGAGGAGGGGTTTCTTCTGAGTTATACATTGGTGACTTCCTTAGAATTTGGGGGTTTAGCTTTTGGGACTGAAAAAAATGGGTGGTGGTGGTGATAATGATGATATGGGGTTTCAGCATAGAAATGAGGGTACTATGAATTGTCCATCTTCGGGGATGAACAAAAATCCAATGCCTCAAAAGGTGTCAGGCATGACAATGAGCTCGCTTTCCATGTATAAATCTTCAAGTGGAGGAGGGGACCATCATTTCTTTGGTTCTGGTTGGGATCCAGTTGTTTCATTGAGTCAAAATGATAACTTCGGAGTTTCTTCAATGGTTTCCCATGGTGAATTTACCACTGCTCCATACCCTGTTGTGATGGAAAACCAGGGAATTAGTGGCACCTCCCACTTGGCTCAGTATCCATCTGATTCAAGTTTTGTTGAGGTAATGCCTAAGATCCCATGTTTTGGAAGTGGTAATTTCACAGAAATTGTTAGTTCCTTTGGCATCCCCGAGAGCATCCAGACTGCTGATAGTGGACGTCCTCCGAATTATGCTCCAAATAAGGAGGGTGGCAATGAACGAACTTCGACGAATGTTGCACAGTCTTACGAGGACCGTCAAATGCCAGAAGAGGGAGTTATAGGAGCCTCACCCAATGGGAAGAGAAGAAAACAAGCACCTGAGTCAAGTTCGCCTTTCAATCCGAGTAAGGTAAAATGAGTTAGATATTCATGATAGCAATAAGGAAGATAAAGATTATGCTGCCGTATGGTTTTGTTTAATAGCCCTGTTGAGTGAGTTGTTTTTGTGTGTTGTAGAATGCTCAACAGGAGCTTCAGAAAGATGCTTCTGGAGAGAGTTCCGGTGAGAGGAAACCCAAGTCTGAACAAAACACACATACAAATTTTCGCGGTAAACAAACTGGTAAACAAGCCAAAGACAATTCTCAAAGTGGAGAGGCACCCAAAGAATATATTCATGTAAGAGCCAAAAGGGGCCAAGCCACTAATAGTCATAGCCTTGCAGAAAGGGTACGCTCTCTCGCCATTGTACATCAAATTTATTAAAATCATGATGTTTATCGGTCTGTTGAACTTGAACCTAGTGACATGCTTGCAGGTGAGAAGGGAGAAGATTAGTGAGCGAATGAGATTGCTTCAAGAACTTGTTCCCGGGTGCAATAAGGTAAATAAGTGGCGAGAACTCGTCAATTAACTGTTTTTGACTCTATGAAAACAAATGCTGATCTGTCTTGTGTTATTTATTGTTTTAGATCACTGGTAAGGCTGTAATGCTTGATGAAATTATCAACTATGTACAGTCGCTGCAACAACAGGTTGAGGTATGCTAATTTGTGACTTCTAAATAAAGCATTTCAGTCTTCATAATTAAATTGATTTATTATTACACAAGTTCCATTTCGGAGCTACTTAGCTCATTATTGTTAATGTGATCAAACGCTATTAAGGAGCTGGGTTTCATTAGCCTTATAACCACTTCTGAAACGTTATATGGGGCGCCAAGCTTATGTCTATCTTCCTGCTTAAATAGATTATAACCTGCTCACCATATAATTCTTATTGGTCCTTTTGCCATTACTAAATGAATGCAATAGCAATACAATCAACTCATGTCATGATGGATGTTTCATGCAGACATTTGCAAATGGTACTAAATCACGGGACTTGATGTTGAGAATTATCTTTGCATTTATAGTTGTAATACACTGTTACTAGTGAAATCATATGGCTTTTGTATGATCTATATAATTGAGTGAGCTTGCTGTACTTGTTTTGCTGTCCAGTTTCTCTCAATGAAGCTAGCTACTGTCAACCCAGAGCTGAACATTGATATAGAAAGAATACTATCCAAAGATGTAAGGCACATATGCCATTGGTGTTCAAATAGATTGGTTTTCATTTTCATTTTGATGTTTGGGGTATGATATGAATTCTACGTTCATTTTCTGTATAGATTCTCCATTCACGTAATGCTGGGGTACCCATTCTTGGTTTCAGTCCTGGGATGAACTCCTCCCAACCTTACCCGCATGGAATCTTGCAAGGAACCATGCCAAGCATTCATAGTACTAATCCACAATTTCCTCCTCTGTCTCAGGTATACAAAAGATTTTCGCTCTATAATTCTTTTTATTATGAAAAAAATCTATAAGCATTTATACATGGCATTTTTCTTATCACACAGAATGTATTAGACCATGAGCTCCAAAGTCTTTTCCAAATGGGATTTGATTCCAATTCAGCTGTTGACAATTTGGGACCAAATGGTAATTGCCAAGTAATTCAGTAATCAAGAACACAATAAGATTATCATTTTTCTTATTTTGACATTGTATCGCTTTTTTAGCAGGGCGGTTGAAATCGGAGCTCTAAACTCTGGAAAGATCAAAGGGTTTTAAGTTCTGCTAACAGAGAATAAAAAAGTTCCAAGTTGACTGCACATTTAACCCATTTAGAAAAAAGAGAAAAGGAAATAGGAAAAAAAAAAAAAAATCAGTTGTATAGGTTCTCATCTCCTAACTGTTTGTTCTTCGAACTTTTAGCAGAAGAAGATGACTTGGTAGAAATACAATCTTTGTATATTCAGACAACAAAATTGAGACTTGGATTAGTCATGATTTGTTTTCAATTGGTATTGTAGATTAGAGGAAAGCATTGTGTGAAGTGAAAGCTTTATGGAGGTTTTCAAGAAACTATTTCTCAAGGAAAAATGTCTTATAGATTGAATTGAGAATTTGTATGGGTGATATATTGTCTTGATTTGTCTGCATTGTTTTTAAGGCAAAGGTTAGAACCATTTTACTGCAATAAAGTTTTGATATGTTTCTGTATTTTACTGCTGCAAGTCTTGAAATATTTAAGTTAAATCCCATGTAAAAAATTTTGCAATCTTAGAAAAGGAAAACAACCATATCTTCTATTGGTCTTCTTTCAATTGACAGGAAGAGGCTGATAGATGTTTTTTCAAACCAAATTGTATTGAGTCAAGCAGCATAGGTTCTTTCCTGATCTACAGTTCTTGTTAGGGAAGATTCATTTTTACTTTTTATTCAGATGTTCCTAGCCTGTTTGGTATGGTTATATGAAGTTACTTTAAGTTTGTAGAATGAAAATAAAAACTTAATTATAATTTTTTTGAAGATAGAAGAACGTATCAGATAAATTATTGCTAAGCCTAAAACAGTTGTGTGGCAACAAATACAATGAAAATGTGTTTGATTTGATTTTCCTTTTCTTTTTCTTTTGTGTTTGCTTGTTTCATATGAAGAATAAATTATTCAATTCTAAAAAGCTCATACCCGAGACGGTTTGGGTTGAAGTTATCAAAGACAAATTTTAACTTATCAAATGAACCCGTAATTACTGAAATAATAGTTAGTTAAATAAAATAGAGAAGAGATGAGATGGAAAATTAGTTAATTGTAGAGGAGCAATGATTTACTCATGGTCGTGGACGAACACAACAAATCTCTACATCAACGGTGGAGTTATTATATTTTCCTAGAAGTATTTATAATATTTTCCTTTTCTTTTTATTTTTAAATGTTAAGAAATATTAAAAGTAGATGGTAACATCATTGTTTAAGAAATAAAAAAAGTTAGTACCTAGATGTTGATTTTTGCTTGTTGATCGATCGCCCTTCCGAAAGGTCTCTAATAAGGGGGTTTTAGGTGGCCAGCCTAGTCGAGTAAACTCAGGCTTTACAAACTAGTCTACGCAAAGCCCCATCCTTTTTTTTTTTTTTTTTGTTAACATTCGTTACCCCACAAACAACATTGTTTACCAAAACGACACCTCAAAACAATGTCGTTTTGGTGTTAAGTGATTAAAAAAAAAAAAAAATCAAAACCATTTTTCACTCACCAAACTACCTTTCACCTTTCCTTTTTTCAAACTTTAACCCTTACCTTTACTACTCTCTACTCACTGGCGATGCTCGTTGTCACTGCTGGTTGTCATCGTCACCACCAGAGTTGTCCGATATTTGAATGGATGAAGTCGACCGGAGTTGGGCATTAGTAAGTGGTAACTAGTGCAACAAGTAATGAGTGGAGTTTAGGGTTGATCGGGGTTGGAAATCGGTGTTATTTGTGCGTTGGTGTGAACTATGAAGATTGAAGAACGAATATCATAAAATGAACTAAAGAAGGCTTGAAGTTTACTTTGAGCAAGCAAGCAACATCGTTTTCAGCTTTATTTTCAACTAATAAACCTCAAATTGTGTCGATTTGGGTTCTTTAAAATGACGTTGTTTTGATTTTTGTTTTTATAAGTTTTAAGACAAACCAAAACAACATCGTTTTGGGTATTTATTATAGAAACTATCTGTAACCTTTCTTCACTCTTCAGTTCTTCTTCTTCACACCCAACAAACCCAAAGGCAAAAATAGAGTCAACCAAGTTTGACCGGTGGTCCATTGACAGTAGATCCTACGTGGCAGTCAAATTGCTAGGTGTTAGGCTAACGACCGCCTAGCTCCTAGTAATTTCCACAACATTGGATAAAATACTTGCGTAAGAGTATTTTAGACTTTTTATGCCAAAAAGTTAAACCATTGTTAATTTTAAAAGAAGTTAATTTAGGGTATTTATACAATTTTTTGTGTAATTTCAAATTAAAAGTTCTTATATGTAATTAAACCTAAACTTAGGGTACTTATGAAAATTATCCAAAATAATGTGAAGGTTTTTTTAATAATAATAATAATAATAAAGAAAAGGAAACTCTGCAGTGTCTTTCAAGGTGGAAGATGCTACAGAATCAACATTGGATGCCTTCAGGCTTTGGAGAATCCAATGAATGAAGATGGAAGCTTCGAGCTTGTAGAGTTGACAAATTAACCTCCAATGAATACTTCAATACCAACACCAGTCCTATATTCCTTTGGCCACCGTAGAACTCATTGATGCATTGTATTAGCATCTCAATAATTATATTTCTCACATTAACTATGAGACAAAAATTAATATTTTCAATTTTGAATTAATATCATTTTACATTATGTTTAACAAGTCTATTTTAAATTTTTTTTAAAAAAAACTACTTACATATTGTATTTTAAGATAAGAATAAGACTTGAATCTTTAGTTTTAAAGGAGTTGTTTAACTATTCATACTAAGAGTTGATGTGTTAAAATGATTCATGATATGATATAACAATTGATAATAATTTTTAGAATTTATTAAGAAAAAAAAAGCTTAATAAGCATAATATTATGATATAAACATACATATTTCTTGATGACAGAAAAAATTTATTATTTTTTCAAAAATATTAAAGAAATATATATTTTAAATCAAGAATATTCTTGTAACTTATAAACAATTCATTTTAATTCTAAATTAAAATAAATATCTTAAAAGATATCCTATGTCAAAATAAAAAATATATATTATTGATTCTGATTATGATTCTTATAATTAAAACATACTGATTTTCATATATCAATCCGATTTTATATCAATTCGATTTTATACTATTTCGATTTTAAATTATTCTAAGTAAGTTAACGTAGCATGAGAGTTGTAGTGGTGCGTCCACGACATCGTATAGAATTAGGAGTTTGGTCTCCTTATCATTATCCACTAACATTCACGCTCATTGTGAGAGACGTCATAACATGACATTGCTTTGTTTCTCCCTAAAATCTCTTCTTGATCATCAACTCCATGTCTCTTGTTTCCTGAAAACATGATCGTCTCTTACGAGCTCAGAGTCGAACTCGACTACGACATCCTGGGGAGAGTCAGGAACCAGGACTGGGACCTCTCAGCTCTCCCTCCAGATTTCATTATTCAATTCGGTGAAGACCATATTCGTCGACCACATCGCCAACCCAACCGACCCAAAAACCCAAACCCACAGGCTGCCCCGTCAGTTTGTCTTCAAAGAAGAGATCTTTTTCTTGTCATACCAAGGCATGCGACACTTCTTGTCCAATATTCTTTGCAGCCAAAATGTGCCCATCAGCCCCAACGGTCGGATCCTATGCGACGGCGGTTTGCAACTCCTCCAATTTGATTCCACCGGATCGGTCATGCTGTCCCCACCCTCGTTGCCCGTTTATACAGTCAAGAAGTTGGTGGATTGTGTTAGACAAACTTGTAAGTTGATGAAAAACAGCCCCCGGGTTAGGAAACTGGTGCCGGTGGCGATTGACATGCAGGTTATTCAGTACCAGCATTCGGTTGCTTTTCATGGGATCAAGACGGCGGAGGAGGTAGAGGCATTGGTGGTGGAAGAGAAAATTGAGGATTGGTGTCAGGAAAAAGAATGTTCAATTTGCTTGGAGAAGGTTTGTGTTGGGCAGCGAGCTGGTCGGATGTCTAGCACTCATGTTTTTTACGAGGATTGTATTGTTCATTGGCTAGAGAAGAGATCCTCATGCCCTTTGTGTCGTGCTCCTGCTGATTTATCCTCACCTCATGGTTCTACTAGTTACGATTGATTTGATTTTTTTTTTTTTTTTGGGTCGTGTATTTAGTATTTAGGTTCATAATATGTTTCGCTCTGGAAAAATCATGTATCATATTCCAGATTAAAGTTGATATGTTTATATTGTTCAGTGTTCATTGAATATGATTGCTTTATTTCTGTTTTTTTAGTTATATGATTCTTTTATATCCGTTCTGGACCTTGTTCTATCACTAGAAGACGACCAATGAAACCAATAAGCAACATTTAACCATCTTGATTTGTTACACAGATTTTAACTGATACATATTATATATGATTTCACTCTAAGAATGAACATTTGCACATCCTAGAGAACATCCTACAAAACATAACGTATAGTACCGCACATTTCTTTTTGAGTTCGGACGGATGTCACTTAACAGGAGGAGCTCTGTAACATGCAAGAACGGTTACAGGGAAGAACATTTGCCTTACTCCTTCTGCCTTGATAATTGGGAAGATGATTCCTGATGCACACTGTAAAAGAGAGCAATTAAACATCAGAATTATATGAAAGAAAATCTGAAGACAAGAAATGGGGTTGGGTTAGAGAACAAAACAAAAGAATAAATACGCACTATAATTATTCTAGCTCCAATCCAGATGCGATGAGGTGAAGGAAAGGGCAGCAATAAGCGACCCAAAGCATAGACAGCAACGGCAAAGAAATGGACAACCAAGCTCGATGGACGAGGGTTTAAACCTGAGAGCAGAGAGACTGGTCCTGATGCGCACCTACCTCCAAGACTAAGATAGTCAAAGCAAGCATCACGCATTTCCTTTCTTGCTTCATCAGGGGAAGCACAAAACACTCTGTACAAGGCACCAGCCAATGTATTAATTGTGGATGACACTGGCTGCATATTCAAACACATTACAGGACCGTAAGCTTATTAACGTTGTATAGAATAATATCTATATGGTAAAATATGACATAAAATCTTTTGAATAGACAATTCAATGATATCCAAAATGCACAAAACTTTCATGTAATCAAATTTGAGGCATGTACCTTCAACTAGCAAGCAGCAAGTAATGGAAAATAGAATAGCCTACAAAATACTAAAACACCAGTATAGTTACACAACTTACCTTGCGCAATGTGTAAAAGGATTCAAGGTATTTGCAGAGTGCAGGTGCATCATTCAGGTTGCGTAAAGGCCTGAGAAGGTCACGCAGGAGAACAATATCAGACAGGGCCACAGTCATTCCTCCACCAGTTAAAGGATGGCGCATGTTGAATGCATCTCCCAACAAAAGGGCTCCAGGAGTGGGTTGGGGAATAGCTGGCATGCTTCTATTTGGCATCGTCCTAATGTTTCCTTTGTCAATGGCAGCTACAAAGGAATCATATATTTGGGGGGGAACCTGCACCATACATAGCAAATGGTCAATTATAGCACCATTAAACATAAAGTAAATATGAAATGCACTCTCCAAATTAAAGGTAAAGGGTTAAAAAAAGCTACGAGAAAAACCCACATAGAATAGATGAAAATTTAGCACTAATAATACCTGAGGAGCCACCACGGTTTTCAAATAGTTTGCCATTTCACCAGTTGAAATAGAAGGAACCTTCTGACCAGGTACATCAACCAGACACCTAACCTCGGTGCTACTGATAGGATAAAACAAAATGGGGGAAGGATTTGCTAATATAACATGCCCATTATTCGCATATGGAAGCTGGCAATTTTCCAGGACCAACCCAACAAAACAAGAGGGCACATCCACCTGCCAAAGAATATAAAACTAATTTCAGTTTTCCAAACATCATGAGGTTTTTGTGAATGAGATTGGTGATAATTTTCACAATGCAAACAACAATTTAACCGCCTACTTCATTAGACGATAAATATAAATTTTAATACCATCAAAGCCCATCTCATCTAACCTGAGGAACGCAGAGAGAGCGACGCAAGTTTGAGAAGCATCCATCACAAACAACTGTCAATGGAGCATATGCTGTCAGTTCTTGTCCAGCTTTTGTCTTGTATTGCACACCTTTGATAGTCCCTTTCTCTTCAACCAGGGAAGTGACAGTTCCTTGCTCCAACCGTACACTGGAAAAATATAAGTACCAACAACATAAGATGTATTGTTTTAGAAACAGGAAGTTGGCATAAGTCACCCACTAACAAAATACTACTTCTGGCAGTTATCAATCCTTCTATAAATGACCACATAATCAGGTAATCATACAGGGCAATGACTGTATTAACCACAACACTTTACCCTGTGAACCATCAAAAGAATATATAACAAGATCTATCGATTACAATTTTAAGATGCTAACCTTGGTATATACTCAATGATTAGCTTTAACTGAAGTTCAATGCAACAACACTAGATTGAGCCATCCAATGGTGCTAACAGTCAAATGCAGTATCTAACTGAAGCATTTTATAGTTTTGAAGATTCATTTGAACTTTTAAATGGCATGAGGGACATTAGCTAATAACTTTCTAAATGGACAAGCAATGTATATAATACAGCAACAATCAACAAACATGTAAAATGTGATAAAAATTGTACTTTGGAAGGGAAGCGGCTTTCTCCCTCATCCTCTGTATGAAGCGCCCGTTGTGAAAGCTCCTCCCTGCAACATCAGAGTGAAACTTCTCCAACGGATATGATAGTTGAGCATCTCTACCATCCTTAAAAATAGCATAACCTAACACCCGCTGGGCATCAATTTTCTCCAGACAATCTGCAGATCAGACAAAACATGTGGTTCATTTAACAACAAATTTATACAATGATTGAAGTTAAGCAAAATGGTTGTTCTGTGCTAATTACCATCAACAAAGTTGCAGAATTTTAATTTTACCCACCTGCAAGTCCTAACTCAATTAATTTGAGGTAGCCCCCTGGTTGTAGCAATTCACCAACTATTCTGTCAGGCTCAGACAAATCTCTTTCAATCACATGCACCCGACGTCCATCCTGCAATTTGAATTACATAATCAATTTCAAACAAAATGTTCCTAAAAAGTACAGAGCGGATGTAGTAAACTAAATCTAGGCATTACCCAATCTGATGCAACAGACAGTAATACTATATTTTAAGATTATTAGTCTTTAGTTGTTGTGGCAAACCAATGAAAGTAAGTGTATGTGACAGCAAGCAAACAAAGATAAAAAATAAAAAACACAAAAAACTTCCATTAGCACTCAACAGCCATGGACACATTATTTTCAAGCCAGTAGGCAGTATTACAAGTTGGAATCTATCAAAAATCAAGAAAACAGTTTAACTCCTTAAAAAATGACTAATAAATCAGGCACAGGTAGTTGTGGGTCATAATAATTATAGGGCCCTAAACAACTAAATACAATAAGTTATAAAACAACAAATATAATCAGTCCTACAGAAATGTGCATCAATTATCCAAAATTTAAATATGATTTAAACAGATGTAAACCATAAATGACTTGCATCAAAGACACAAATCACTAAAGAAACTAACGACTTTAATTTATTCCATGCCCCACCTCGGAGGAGAAAAGGCATATATTTGGTTCGTAGTTGAGTCGATATGTCATGCAATAATTAAAAGCAGATGAAAATATATAGCTATCAACTAGGCGCCATCTCATAAATACAGACTAAAACCCCCAACAAACAACAACTCCTCCATATATAAAAATTGATTAAAAAACGACTTGTCATCCGAAACTGACTTCTTTATAAGATAATATCTACTTAAGTTAAGACCCACAGAAGCTAGCAAGGTCACCAACAATCCAACTATGTCCGCCAAAAACAATTCACCTTCATCAACGCAATCCAGTAATATAAACGGTAATCATTGACAAACTGGAGAAGTTTAACCGAGGGACATAAATCAAAAAATTAAAATTAATTTTTTTACTATATATTTATAATTAAAAAAAAAAAAAAAAAAAAAACCTTCCTTTCAGGGTTCAGCAAATGTCATCATATTAAGTGCTATGAGAGCTTTACTATAAATTATAAAAGGGATGTCACATGTATCTAGCAAAATTAGAACAGCTATGTTTCCATCCAATTTTTAAATTCAAGCGAAATAAGGTCACATACAATACAACAAAGCCTCGTAAATATATATTATTATTCTTAATACAGCACTTGAGAATTAGTCACAACTATCCGGAGTCATAATTGGACTAAATGATAAAACATCACATAAAATGGAATTCATCAGCAGATTCCTATAAATTAAATCACCATATAAATTTATCATCATCCATTAGATTTGGATATTAAAATTTGCACAGATATTGCAAAGGAAAAAACAGAGAACAATCGGCTGCAGAAAATAGTTAATCTTCAAGACGGACCTTTCAAAACAATATATATTAATGATTTTATAAACAATGAATTTTGAAAAACAGTTAAAGAAAAAGTTTTAGAATTTTCACTGTTTCAAGCGCGTGAACGATTTTAAAACTCGAAGAAATTAATCAGGAAAAAAGAAATCCATTTGGTTTCCGAGGAAAAAAGAAACAGGAAAACAAAAGAAGGGCTACGATAAATCACCTTGCCGAGAGTGTGAGCGAGAGCAGCGCCGGCAACGCCAGCACCGACAATGATGACGTCAGCATCGGCGGCAGCATTGGATCCGCATTCTCCGTTAACAGAAGAGGCGTTCAGGGCGGCCACCCTGCTTTTGGTCGAATCTGCGTCGTCATGGCTCTTGTTTTTCATGACAAAATTATAGACAGCCAGCAGTCCGAGATTGTAGAGCGCGACGAGGCCAAATACCGCGCCGAGAATGAGGCCCCACGTGTACTGATCCGCCATGGCCATAGGAAAATCGAGAAACCTCAAGCCGCAGGAAGAGGATGCAGAGGCAGAGACAGCCGAAACGACGACGTCGACAAACACGAACGACGAGTCTTTCAGCTCCTCTCTTTCTCTCTCTCTCTCTCTCGCGCGCACAAGCTTTGGTTTTCTCTTTTTGATTTCGGTTTTGAATGGGCTTTGGTTGGTTAACGGAACACGAGAAGTGGGTGGAGACGTAACCGTTTTTATAGGCCTCCTGGATCTATAACTTACAAGTCACCAGTCATTAGTCATTTCCACTGTCCACGTGTACCTTTCCTATGCTAACTTACGCCTTGTATGCTATTCTGCTTAAGCTACGCATTCTTTCGTTATTAAGTTAGGTCCTCGTTTGATGGTTAGGCAAGTTTTGATAATTAATCACTAATTAAATAGAAAAATATTAAATTTTCAAAGAAAAAAATAGAAAAATGTTAAGAAAGCATGTTACCGTTTTAAAACATAAAAATTATATTTATTGTTTAAGGAAAAAAAAATGATGCATTGAAAGAATAATTATAAATTGAGTTTTGAATTTACATACTATCCAATTAAATATAGAAAAAAATGTATACATACGTCAATCACATTGAACTACACGTATCGAACTACACGTATTATTATGTAATATCAACAATCCAATTAAAAGACTATATTAGTTATAATTTTTTATACATATAATTACAATATAATCAAAAAATCTACCAATACTAATAATCAGATTTTTATCAATATCTATTAAGATTTAAAAACAAAATCTCCTCCCATGGTGTTGTAGAAAATGTCTAAATTAAGAGTAAAGATTTTTTACCATTTTTTTAATCTTTGATAATCTAGTGATATATCAACATAAAAAATAGTGGAATATTAAAATTATTTCATTTTTTTTTCATATATTATCAAACTTAAATTTCTCTGATAAAAATATTAGCACAAACAAAAGATTTACTAAATAATTTTTGCTCTTGAACTAAACCACTATGTATGATGATACCAAAAGTAGTAAATTTTGTTGAGACCTATGAGATTAAGCATCATAGATAGTTTAAAAATCTAGGACTATAATATTGTTAAAAATCTATTCTCACAATAAAAAGAGGAAACTCTCAAACACATATGGTTAAATGTGGATGGTAGGCACTCAAACCAATTATCAATAATACACTAATCACTTGAAGCACAAGTGAATGTCTAATAATAATTTTATTTCTCTCATATTTAATATATATATATTTTTAATTGAAGGACTGAGAAATTGAACTTGAGATCTCAAATTTGCTATGTATGGTCGCCATTTAACATTATATCTTAAAGGTGAACAAAAACATATTACATTTATGATAATTTCTTTTAGCTGACTTGAAATTTATTAAAAAATTAATATGTGATATTTTAATGATTAAATAGATCTCATAATTGAAAATTTCATATTAGAATAATGTTATATTTTCTAAAAGTTTACCTAAATTTATTGTCAAAATGATGTGACTAGATGATTTATAACAATCACCTTAATTGAATAATGATATATTGATGGTGTGGTTGTCACAAATAAATTTGTTATATCATTTGAATAATAATTTTAAGTAGTATAATATTATGCTTATTATTTATTGATCTTTCAATATAAAAGAAGTAAAAAAGAACTAATCTGAATATCACATTCAAAATCTAATTATCAACATCTATTAACTTGCATTTGAGAATGACTATGATGTTATAAATAACAATAACAACATATTATATACTACAATGTTAATATCTTATTTACAATTCGTATATGTCATATTAATCGGACAAAACATTTTTGTCAACATCTTTTATGAAATTATATATATATTATTTAAAAAAATTACAAAGCATATACAATTGTATTGACACAAATTATCAAAAGGCTGTTAAAAGATGTCAAAATTAAACATTATTCATGATCTGAAATTATACTCCCAAGTCTAGTGATATTTACTCATACAATAAGAAGGAAAAAAACTCCTCACACATGTAGTTATATATGGTTGCACTTAAACCTCTATTGCGGGTATGAAATAAAAAAACATAAACTATTTGAATAACGACTGAATATAAAATAAATATTTTCAAATATATATATATAAAAGAAATGGGTTTGACTACCTTACCCATTACTAACCTTATCTCTCTAATTGAGCTCTTGGATTGATTGTAATTGTAGTTATTGAAGTCAATCCAACAGTTCCAATTAAAAGATAAGATGATTGATTAAGGTAGTTAAATCCTAAATATATTGTTTTTTTTTTAAATGTAAAACGAATTTGTATTGATAATAATAAAATACATGCCATTCCATTTCTTAGACAATTATTTAAAAATACAATCGATTAACCTAAGTCCTAAATTCTGAAAATATTGAAAGTCTTGACAAGGAAACAACTTCCAAATTTATCATATTGACTAAAAACCTCTTCTAAAGGTTTGCTTGTCTTTGTCCCTACCAAGACAAATCCACTTATAATTAGGCCAACCAAACTTTAGGTTAGACTAATGAAATTTATCCTAATTACAAGTAATATTAAAGTACATTGCATTGCACCGGCAGTAAATTCATTTGACTTTCTTTGACCAATTCATATGATTTGGTCATTGTAAAGGTCAAATATCAAGATACACACGATTCAAATATATTAATATTATAACATTGCTTAGTTTGTTAAAAAATATATATGCATTTCATTTAACCATCAATTTGTGTCTTTTCTATCAAAAAGTGATATATATATATATGTATATATATATAAAGATGACTGAAATGTGAAACATTTATACGTTGAACGTGTATTTTATACAATTAAATTGCAATCAAATCATAATGAACTGTGATTAAAAAAAATTTCGTGCAAATTATAAAATAAAAAAGTAGTAGGTGAGTGAGAAATACGAGTTTATTAAAAAAACTCCAATAGAACTTTTCTCCCGTGTGCTTGAAACCATGGGAATCAAATCAAGGGGCCTTCATAGCTGAAGCTTATAGTCAAGTCAATGTCTTCATTTTCAAGGAAATTACCCATTTCATTTCTTTTTTATTATTATTTTAAATTTTCATTGGCCAACGGTTGAAGTTGGAGTGCCATCTTCTTTGAACTCTGATTTAGTAATTCACTAATTTGTGTGGTAAAAATATTCGCAAAGCTTGACCGAAAACGGTTCATGTGCCAAATCAAAATTCCATTCAATTGATTTAAGTTATAGGCTTCTAAGCCGAACGAGTTGAATTTAATTTTTCAATTCAATTGTGATTCAACTATAGTTTAATGGGAAAACTTTATTTGAGTCCCTATATTTTAAAAAAAAATTCATTTTTAAATACGAATCTGTTTATAACCTTTATGGTCCATTACTTTTCAAAAACTCATCAAATTGATCATTTTGTCATCATTTTTAATAGAAATATAGGACCAAAATGAAGTTCTCTCCTATTCAAAATGATGACAGAAAGACTAATTTGATAAGTTTTTGAAAAGTAAGGGACCATAAAGGCTATAAACGGATTCGTATTTAAAAATGAGAAGTTTTTCAAAAACATAGGGACTCAAATGAAGTTCTCCCTAGTTTAATTAATCAATAAATTGAGTTGCATTGGATTAAGAGGTTATTTGTTTTTGATACTCATCATTTAATGAGTATGAATTAGATTCATTAAATTATTTTTGTTTGTTTTTTAAGTTGTCAAACCACTTAAAACTACTAAAAAATAATTTAAAAAAATAACAATTTCTGAATTTTATATTAATACAAAATCAATTAATGATTTTTTAAATATATTATTTCAAGTTATCCTCTACAAAATAATATATTTATAATTTTTTCATAATTTTATATTATACAGATTCTTTTAATATTATAACAAACATCTTTGAAAAATCAAAATCTTAAACATCTCATTTTCAAATTTTATTATTAAATTCCAATAAAAATATTTATTTATTTTATTTATCAAACTTTCGTTGCAATAGTAATTCAGTTTAAGACTGTTTTGCTTATTTTTGTTTAAATATATAAATTTAATTTACTTTCCTATAATAATTAATCATATTTTAATTATAAATAAAAATATTATTGATATATATGTAAAAGTGTTTTAATATTTGTTAAATTATTTATTTGTAATTGTTTGTATCACAGTAAATAAAATTACATAACAACTAATAGTAAAAGAGTATAAATATAAATTATTAGTTTTCAGACAATTTTCATTTTAAAAAACAAACAAAATTACTATACATTCATTTATAAAGGGCAAAAAAATGTTATTTAGATTTCAGTTTTAGTCATTATTCAGTCTTCAATAACTTTTAACACTATTCAGTTTTCAGACAGAAAAGACAAACGACCCCTAACTCTTATGCCAAGCATGTCAATAAAATGAAATACATAATTAGACACATCTTTAAATGGAATACCAAGAATTATATTTTAAAAAAAAAAAAAAAAAAGAAAAAGGCTCTTTCAAGTTTGAAAACTCAACAACAATTAAACGCTCAGTCAAGCACCTACTAAATTATATGAAAAATATTGTTGTTGTGTTAGGCAAAAAGTCCAAATCAAAATTCCATTCGATTGATTTAAGTTATGGGCTTCCAAGCCGAAGGAGTTGAATTTAATTTTTCAATTTATTTGTGATTCAACTATATTTTAATTATCCAATAAACTGAGTTGCATAAGGTACACTTTCAAGTTTGAAAACTCAACAACAATTAAACACTCGGTCAAGCACTTACTAAATTATATTAAAAATAATGCTGTTAGTTACACAACACTGGTCAAGCATGCATTAGGGCCCTACGCTATATGGAAATCAGGATTGTTTCTTACGTGAAAATTTTGTCAAAAAAGAGAACAATGCAAGTTTCACATTAGGTGTGAGATAAAGTCAAAAAAAGTGTCATTTTAAACCCAAAATAAAAAATATATCAACTGAAGATGGCGACCGCCATTAAAGAAATTTAACTGGCTGGAATGGGAAATAGCCTAGAATTCACCGTATATTGCACATATACCCACCCACCTCTTTGTGAGTGTGTTGACCGCACACATTTATGAAAAACATGATAGTATGATACAAATGAAAAGAGATCATGTATAAAAGTATGAAGTATAAAACCATCCTAATTTCCAAGGAAAAAAGAATTATAAAACCATCCCAGTCCGATCTCACTTTTTCTTTGAATTCACATGCATGGCCATGCGGTTCGCGCCGAGTCTACAACTATAGAGTCTCTATTTCCTTACTAAAAAATCTGACTCATAACTCTATAGATTATCTGATAACTATAACGAATAATCATCTTGGTTCTAGTTAAGGTCTTCACAAAAGTATTTGGCTATTGAAAATGTTTTTCATCTTTTCGTTTTTAGTTTAGGTATTGGATCATTCAGTTCTTCATTTTGCTCCATTTTAGTGGGTAGCTGTGACATAACAGGCTCCGAGGGAGATAAAGAAAAGAGAGCATGTAATTACATAAATGGTGTTGCTATATATAATTTATCAAAGTCTGTTTCATACAAATTGTGGGATCGATCTCCCATTGTTGACAAAATAAAGTCATTGGGTGTTGCTAGATATATCCATGTAATGCCATGCTACGGTGATAAATAAAGATTTTTTAAGACGCATAATGTGATGCATATCTCATAAATATTTAATCAATAAAAAAGATAAATATATTCGTATTCTACAACACAATTGTGTTATAAATTACATATCTGGAACTCTGTCAATAAAATCTATAGAATAAAAATATATTATATTTATTTTCTCAATATGTCCCTACCTCCATATAAATTTTAATAAAGATAATTTTATTATTACCTAATTAAACGTGTTACATGTATACATTAACATAAATCTATATATTTTATAGCATGATAATAGGATCACCGTTCACCAATAATTCAATTATGTGATGATGCATGCAGCACGCGATGTGGATTATATATAGTGTGCTGATAGGATTACCATTCATCAATAATTAGATTATATAAGTTCCCATCACCGCTGTGTGGAATAGATAATATGTCCAAAGCGTGTTATCATATTTCTGATTTTTCTCACATGGTTTTTGAAATATAAAAATTACATTAATTTGATTTTTCTGACCAAAACTTTCGTGGTCAAACTATAATCAAACACATAGATCTCGCAAACTCAAACCTCCTTCAAGTTTTGAATGACGGTAAACATTTTAAGAAACTTGGATTGGCTTTCTTCTATCAATAGAGCCCATCCAATAAAAATTCCTAATTAAAAAGATGGGAGATCACATGTAAGACTCGAATCCTAATGGACCCAAGAGGTTAATTGAAATCCAATTAATTAGCAGTAATTTGATCCGGTTTAAGTCATAGAAATAAAGAAATTTATGAATAAATATCTTCTTGATGGATATTTTTAAAAGAAATCAAGAAAGTTGGGTGTGAAAGAAAAAGTTATAGCAAAAGGTGGGATACAAAATATAAATTTAAAAGTGATAAATGTGGTGAGTCGTGTCCATGAAAAATTGAAAAAAAAATAATAATAATAAACAAATGAGAGTGGGTTGGTTGTGAAATAAAATGATGATTTTTCTTTTTTTAATAAAAAAGGGGGCAGGTGTTGGTGTGAGAGTAGTTTTGTTTTTTAATATATATGAGATCAATAATTAAGGTGATATAGTACGTATATATATATATATATATATATATGTCTTTAAATAGAAGCAAATCAAACATAAGAAACCAAACTGCAAAGCAAAACAAAAAGAAAAGAAAATAACAAGCTAAAGAAAAAGAAGACAAGAAAAGACAAAGAAAAGAGGAAATAATTGGAGGTGATTTTTAAATTGATTTGGTGTGCAACAAATTTAATTTCAAGTTTAATTTTTTTGATTTTTTTTTTAAGATTCTAAATAGGTTTTTGTGTTATTTTTAAGTGAAAAAAAAAAACTCACAGCTAGTTTGAGTGCTAAAGGTTTCAAATAGAATCTAACACAAAACTTTAGAGTGGATTGTTTTTATTTTAATTGAATTAATTGTTTATAGTTATCTATATTTCTAGAGTTTGTTATTTATGGATTAGTATAAATGAATTATTTGTTAAACAATTAAGTTCTTGAATTGTTTATTTCAATTTAATTGAGTTGTTTTAAATTATTTATATTTTAGCTTTTATTTATTTAATTTTATTAGAAGAAAATTATTTAATTAGTTAATTGATTTATTAATTATGTATTATGATTTGATTTTAGAATATTTATTACTGATAATTATATTTTTATTTAGAAATTGAATATTACAAATTTACATATGAAAATTATTTGAGTTACGAAACGAATGAAATAAGATTTTAAGAACATCAAAATTGTACCTTTCTCTTTGACAGTCAAGTAAGCTTCACGTGTGTAAGTCTTAGAGAATCGTCTAGCACGAGTATGACGGATGTCTAGAGAGTCATTGAGTCGCGCAACACGTATATGATATATGTTATCTCTAGTTTTGTATATGTGTTGAGTATCTTTACTAAATATGATAAATTTAATTGGGTACTAGATTGATGTAGATCGAGTTTTTATTAACAACTGAAATGAGTCATACAAGTGTTTATATTTTATCAAGACATGAGATGTAATTTTAGTATTATTTTCAAATACGATTTAATATAGGTCATTGAGATTTCATTTATTATCAGCTTTAAGTTATATATATTAATTATTATTGAAAATGATTTATTAAGTTTTTAAAAGTATATTCACCCACTAGACGTTAGTGTTCACCTTTTTATGGGCATTAGTACACACCTTTTTATATTTTTAAAACAATTTCCTAGATAACCATCGGGTCTCAAAAGAAATCTTCAGATAAGAAAAGGTGAGTCACTTGATCACATGACGCTAAGAAATAATATTTTAATATTATATATATATTTTGTACATTGCATTACGTCTAGATTTGTGTGTGTATGCTTATTACTTTAATGTTGTAAAATATTTAATTTCTTGTCAGTGTTGCTTATGTTTTGACTTTCCGGTTTAAAAATGATATCAACCTACTTTATAGTTATGTTCCTATATGAAAACAAATTTGTTTTATATGTTTTATATGATATTACTTATATTTGAAATATTTTAAAAGTGTTTATTTCAATTATTTCAAGGTGGAATTATTGGTTAAATAACAATTATATTACTGAAATTTTATTAAACCACTTTATATATTGTTAAATTTCCAAATAATTTTTATAAGAAAGTTTAGAATCACATACAAATTTTAAGCGTATTATAGGATCTTCTCGGACTCAAGATAGGAGTCTAGGAGGATCCTGTCATCATAGGATAAACAATGACCAACGATAGATTTGAAAAGAATGAAAAAATGAATCATATACCATTGATTGAATGAGACACAACTTACTCGCTATAGAAAGTATAGAACTTATCCATGATTAAAGCTTCAAACGAATTCTATTAGCTAAAGACAAAAACCATTGTCTAGGATGAGCATCATGAAAGATAGGGACACAAAAATATGTCATAGAAGAACCTCCTCTTTTATAGGTCTAAATAATAAGATATCATCAAGGGTGGATGGTCGAACGCCATCTCTAAAATAGATACATGATTTCTGCCAATTAACATGTTGACTAAACAAATATAAATATTGAAAGTCTCCATAATAACCTTAATATTTGATATTGAAGTGCGACAAAACAAGAGGATATCATCAACATATAAAAAAAATGAGAAGGAGGTTGTATACCTCTTGGACTAGAAATACCTAGAACCATATCAAAAAAAAACTAAATGTATAATATATTTGCTCGAGAAATCCTAGCAAGGCAAAAAAGAATAGGAGATAGAAGATATCCTTGCCTAACTCTAAGAGAACATGGAAAATTCGAAAAACCATTAATAAGAACTAAGATCCTTGCTCACCTAGAAATACATAGAACCTAATTAATAAAAACAAAAGAAAATCCAAGACAACACAATATCTCTAAAATGAAAAACCAACTGATTGAATCAAAAACTTTTCAAACATCAATCTTCAAAGCCGTGTGACCGCGCCTCTCCCGACTAGAAAAGATATTAAAACATTTTGAGAGCCGCACAATGCAATCTCCAATCTTTTGCCCAAGTAAAAAGCCAAACTAATTCAGAGAGATGATACGAGTACAAATAGAGCTAAGACAATCTATCAAGATTTGAGTGATAACTTTGAAAATAAAATTGTCCAGAGCAATAGGACGAAATTGATCCACCAAGATAGTTTCTGGGGTCTTAGGAATCAAAACAATAAAATTCAAATTCATCCAGGAAAAATAACTCTAATACGAAAAATTCCTGAACATTAGAAACAACATCCTTACCGATTATGTCCCAACAATACATATAAAATCTTCCTATAAAATTGTTTGGACTAGGGGCACTCAATGGATCTAGATCAAAGACAATATCTCTCACCTCTTGAGCAGAAGGAACATAAATAAGAGAAGAGTTTTCTTTCATAAAAACAAAGGAAAGAACATACTTCTAAATTAGAATATTGAAAAAGATTATGATAGTAAGAAACCATATGATTAGCAAAGAAATACCGATCTGAGACAATATCATCCTCGATATGAAGAAATGATAAAAATTTCATCATTCCTTTATTTTTAAGAGAAAATGAAAATAATTTGTGTTACGGTCTTCGTCATATAACCTCTTACATGACTTTTCTCACGAAAATAAATATCATATTGCTTTAAAACATCATCTAACTCAGATAAAACATTAGTCTCCATACAAAAAAGAGTATCAGAAAAACTCTTCATACTAATGCTCTACTGGATATGCATAACTTTATCTGTAGCTATAGAAATGCAAAGAGAAAGTTCTCCAAAAACCTCCCAATTCCAATACTTTAGAGCAGTCTTTACCAACTTTAATTTCCGAACAACAATGCTCATAGGAAAGCCCCTTAAAGAGACATTCCAAGAAGCCCTAACTAAATACATAAAAGAAGTATAAGAAGTCCATATACTCTAACATCTAAAAGGTTGAGGACACTGAGAATCAGGACCACTACAAACAACCAAGATAAGATGATGATTCGAATGCAATTTAGGAAGAATGATGCTTGAGACAATTGTCCAATAATCAAGAAGAGAAGATGAACAAAAAGTTATATCCAATTTAGAAAGAGAAATGTCACGTGCTAAGGACCCCACTCTAATATAGATTGTGCCCCTGTTTTGAATTTCTTAAAGATCACAAGTTAAGAGCATTTATTAACTACCGCTGTGGTCTCATGATGACCCATAATAGCATTAAAATCGCTAACTACTGGCCAAGGAGATCTAAAATCAATCATGTCAAGCAAAGAGTTCCAAAGGAAGCAACGAGTCACATAGTTAACACTACTATAGGCAAAGATGAGAAAATGCAAAGACTCATTATGAGAAGCTAAAATTGTGACTTGTTGGGCAGAAATCACATAACTAGAAGCATCCAGAATATTAGAAGAAACAAACGCCCACAAATTTAAAGGGGAGCAATTACTCAAACTAAGTAGGGTGAACCCCAAGGAAGTCTAATATTGAGAATCAACACCATCAAAAAAACAAAAAAACTCAGCCAAACAAAGAAAATCTGGCCTATGACGAGTGCAAAAATCACATAAGATAATAATAATAATAATTATAATAATAACAACATTAGTTTTTATCATATGTACTTCTCTAACTTTTTTTTAAGAATTTTTTTCTCTCTCTATTTTGGAGACTTTTTCTCGCACCTTTCTTTACCTTTTTAATTTCTTCTCTCTCTTCTAAATGCGAGTAAACTTTATATATATATATATATATATGTATGTATATAACTAAATGAAAATAACTAAAGGATATCAATATTAAAAAAATTAGAGAGAAAAAACATTAATGGCGAAAAGAAAAGCCCCCGCCCTGATGATGATTTAATCAAAGGTAATATTTCTCTTTTCCAATGACTTATTGAATCCCTATAAGGTATTTCAAAAAAAAAAAAAAAAAAATCCCTATGAGGTAAATTTTGCCACCACCAAGACATTATATTTTTCAAAAATCATTTTTTTTCCACAATTTTGAGGTTTTTTTTTTTTTTTTATGGTTTTGAGTTTTGTTTTAATTATTTTTCTTTTAGTTTCAAGTTTTTAAGAGATGATATGAGAATTAGACAATGAAAAATGATGAGAAAAAAAGAAGAAAAATGATAAGGGAAAGAAGAAAAAGAAAAGATGAGCAAAAAAGAAAATAATAAAAAACCTTTTGTAATTTTAACTGAAGTTACTTTGTGTTAGTGTATATATATACATTGATGCTATAAAATCTAAACTTATTAAGTTAAAGTATGAGTCTTCTCTTAACCTTATTTTTTTATCTTGATTTTTAATCAGAGGAGTTTGAATAAGTTTTATATGAGAGAGCAAAGAAAATGTAACACATCAACATAAAACATAATGAATTATTAGTATTGTTACATTTTTTCTTTATTAGGCATCGTTCAAACTCTGATTTTTCTTATGAGACAAAGTTATGACAGATTCCAACTCATTGAGGGATTATGCTGTTGGGATTTTTTTTATATTTCTTATTATGGACTTATATATTAAATAACAATTATATTATAGACTACTTATTTTAATAGGGTCAGATAAATGATCTATTAATTAGGTTCTAAAGATATATATTGGGTATGAGTTTTAGTATGTAGAAACCCAATACTAATTAATTAGGGTTAATGAGAACCTAATTAGGTTAGTATATAAATAATATGATAAGGGTTATGGTTTTCAAGTCAAATCAATATATATAATATTTTGCTCTTCATTCGCCTTCCCTATTCAATAAGAAAATTATAGAGTATCTAAAGAGATTTGATTGTGAATGACTCAATCTTTCTCAAGTTTGTTAATATAGATTCATGTATGTCTTTTCCACAATAATTCCTAATGATTTAATATGAGTTTCTGAATTTAAGTGAATGTTTTCGCCTCTTAAAGTTATATCTAACATGTGCTACTTGGCATTTTCCCAAATTACAAAAGTTATTTCAAAAGTAACAATATGAAGTGGTTGTAAACATTGCTAGTGGCATCAATTTCTCTCACCTAATAATAATACTTAAACCTCCATCCCCAAATTGAAAAGTGGTAGTATTGAAAAAAAAAATTGTAATATTTGTGAACCATTGCACCACGTAGTGTTGAAATTATTGACTGGGGGGGTGGGGAGGGATGAAGCCTATAATTTTCGTTTGGAGAGGTTCTTATATTAGAAAGAAAAATTTTTGTGAGGCCAAAGATGAATTTTTTATTTTCACCTTTTATATTACACACATTCAATTATTTACACCTAGGTTAGAAGCTTTTATTTACGGCAGCTTTCAATTTAGTCCTTACATTTTTTGAAAATACTATTTTTACTTATGAATCCATTTTTGATCTCGTCACTCACCTTTAAAATTTTAAAAATTCATCAAACTCGCCTGATAAAAAAACATAAACAAATAAAACATATGGACTAATTAAAAAATAGAACACTATACACATTACACATTTACAACCTAGACCAAAAAAAAGCCTTTGTTTATGACGCGAATTCCAAGTGGCAAGTCAAGAACATCTGCTCGGCATGAAGAAAAATATAAACAAATAAAACCCAAATTTGAGTGGTGTGTAGGTGTTGAGTTTGCATGTTCACCCCATTATTTTATGTTATTTATTTATTTTAAGTATTAAAAGTTTATAATCATATCCCACAAATCACTGATATATTCTTTTCCTTTTCCTAATCTACACTAAGACCACTACCATCATTATCATGCTCTCTATGTTAAGAAATAATATTTAGTTTATGTTTATCTGAAACAAATTGTGAAGAACTGTTTTATAGGAGTTTGTTGTGGACTTTAGTTGTTCAATGTTTAGTCCATGTTTCAAGTTAGTGCTAAGTGCAGTTATGAGTATTGTTTTTATTGTTGATTTTGTTGCTGTTTCTTAGGAATGTGTTGCTATTTCTTAAGTGATGTATTCAGCCTATTTAAAAAGGTGGTTGTTTTATCAAATAATATAGTTCTTCTGGGTTCAACTTTGCTTCTGCTGTTTCCTAGTATATATATATTTGAAGTTTTTCTCTGTTAGTCTTTTATTGTAACACTCCATTAAAATTTCCATTAAAAAAACAAAAAATGGGTCTCTTTCCAAAGCATTTTCGTCAAAAACACAAACCGTTTCAAACTTTATCACAAATCGTACAACCGCTTCATTTTCTTCATTAACATAAAAATCAAATCCAAAACTTCTTCACCATATATGCTAGGCTCTCAGTAACATTCTCCTTGGCATATTAATTCACATTCTGACAAAATAAAAAACTTGAACAAAAGGACAAGATTTGACTAATTACAATTCAAAATGTCACCAGCCGCAGCCCCATATATGTACACAAGCAGATACAAAAACAAATCTACAAAGCAAACAAAACAAAAACAAACGGGAAGATAGAGAATTAGTCTGTCTTTTCTTCCTTCAAATTCGAAAAATGGCTAATCTTATCTTCCAACAAATTCTCAGGCGATGCATCCAACTTGTCAAGACTGTTACCTCTCTTTACAATGGTATTTCCAATAGTTGAGGTGCCAGAGAATGAAAGCGAAGCTGTGATGTTCCCGATTGCATCAACATCTCTTAGACCACCGCGGAGACCGCGACTTCCATACAGCAAAGCAGCAAAGTTGTTTGTTTGACAATTCTGAAAACTCATTTTTCACGATGATGCTATTGAGGATAATATTGTAATTTTAAAATAAACATATTTGGGGTGGTATATACAGTTCTATTCACCATTCAAACCTGAAACTTAAACATCATACAAATGGCCCATACATAGCCTGGCCCAAAAGCCCATATCCAAAACTTGAAAAACAGAAATTGAAAAAACAGCCGGCGGCGGGAAGGAAGAACTGAAAATTTCAGCGATGGAGTTGGACTTCCAGTGCTCAAACCTGAGTGTGTGGAAAGAGGCTCTTTTGTCATACCAACTCTGCTTGGAATCTCTCAACAAACCCAATCTCATCTCCTTAGACGAATTTTACCGCAACGAACTTCCCTCTCTCATCCACCAACGAAACCCTAACCCTCACCTCACCACCGCCGACCTCTCCAAGCTCATGCAATGGAAACTCACCCGCGGCAAGTGGAGGTCCGTGTCTCTTCTTCACTCCTTGTTAGGAGCCTGTGTCTTTTACGTGTTATTGTTGATGAGTGCGCGCGAAATTTGAATTTTCAGGCCGCGTTTGTTGGATTTCGTGTCGTCTTTGGATGAGTCTTTGGTGAAATGTGCTTCCCAGAAGGCTTTCGATGCGCTTCCTGATTTGAATAAAGCAGTTTCGGAGCTGACTGTTTTGAAAGGTGTGGGTCCGGCGACCGCCTCTGCCGTTTTGGCTGCTTATGCCCCTGATGTGGCGCCATTTATGTCTGACGAGGTTTGTTTGTCTTCTCTTATATAATTTTGTTTTTTCCTTTGTTTTGGTGTTTGATTATGTTTTTATATTGTAATGTTGATGAAAGGCTATGGAAGCAGCACTTGGCAACTCCAAAGACTATTCATTGAAGCAATACTTATTGTTTGCAAATAAATTACAGGCCAAAGCTAAGGTCAGTGACATTTTCTTCTTTTCTTCAAGGTTGGTTGATGCTATCCGGAAAATGATTTTTAATTGATGGAATATTATCAATTCAATTGTGATGGTATCGTTTGTGTCATCTTGTAGTGGACATCAGTCTTGTTTATTATTAATTCAGTCTCTGCTCTTGTAGTGGTTTATTTAATTTGTTGAAAAGAATGAGATGAGTGTTAGAGAGCTTATATATTATTGTTTTGGTCTTTTTCTATCATCTTAAGGTTTTGGGTTTAATGGATACCATCTTGTTATCAGAACTTGATTTATCTTAGGAGTCTCGGGTTTGATTATCCCCATGTGATTATATTTGAATTTGATATTGATATTTGAATTTGTTGTGTTTTTATTTTTGGGCTTGGTCCATGTGACAAGCCAATGGGTCAGACAAATGAGGGGTTGTGTTAGATAACTTACATACTATTATTAGGCTCTTTCCTATCAACTTTAGCTTTCAAGTTTGATGGTTACTAAATATGAGCATTTAGGTTTGATGGTCACTAAATATGAGCACTTTATCTTAGCAAACCTATGAAGTCGTATTTGATGTGAAACTTTTGTATTTGAAGTTAGTGAGGTTTATAGTGTGGGGTTATATAGATGGTCCCTAAAAAATGATGCTTTCTTGATTTGATAGCTGTCAAATACTTGTGGAATAGAAAACTCCATTATGATGGATGAGAGTTGTTTTTTTCTCCTTTCCGGGACTGTTTTGTTTTTGTATGTTGACGGATTCACAATTCTCGTGGATGCTCAATATTATTTCAAGATCTGAATGCAGTTCTTTTGGACATCTTAATATCAATATTCAGATGCTAACTGTGATATTCTGATGCTAGAATTTTGGTGTAAGATACATCTCCTCGATGTGTTTTTATATGTTGTGGTTTTTATTATTCTAATTTTTTTGGATTGAACTTCTTAGGTGGGGTCAAGCACCTGTCAGTTCAATAAGTAAGACAACTTTGTTCTGCAAGTGGGGTTTCGTGCTCATTATCAACAAGAATCTTTGATTATGTGTTTGTGATTTTAAAAGGAAAAAAAAAAGGAATATTTTCTTTATTTTATGCAAACTTCTTACTGTCTTTCGAGAACTTACAGCCAGATGTAGCATCTGACTATGTTATGCTTGGTTCTTGACTGCTGTCTTGCTAAAGTGTATAAGTGGTCTTAATAAACTCAAGAATTTGTTTTTGGATAGAATATAGGTGAAGCATGAGAGATAAAAACTACAAAGTATCTAATGCCATATATTCATGGATTTCTTACCTATGTAAATGAAAAAAAATGAAAGAGAAAGAGAGAGAGAAAGAAGTATTAGATGATACAACTATATTAGTTTATCGTATTATTTGATTTCTGTCAAAAAACATCTGAGAGCATATATAATATTGAAAATGCATATTAGTATTACCTTGTGACATAAGAAGGTTCACTTAAGATGTATTCTTTTAAGTTCCTGATCTTAAGAACATGGCCTGGGAGTTTTGTTTGGTTCAATTTTAGGGCTCTTGAAATGACAATCTAGTTGGGGTAGTCGGCATAACTTTTAGTTGAAATTGCATCTTTGGCTAGGTTTAAATGCCTGACTGTATAGGATATAGTCGCACAATTGTGTATTAACAAATAGAAAATGTTATTTCTGTTTCCCTTGTTGTTTCAGTACATTAATAAATCTCTGGTGGTACCTGAATTTAAATTAGAGTTGATAAGGTGTCCCAAATTTTTGGGGGCTGAAAAAACCATTTGGCTTCCTTTTGCATAGACATGTCTAATGGAAATAAGTTATTAGGGAGAGTAATGCTGTGTAAGTTGTTAATTGCATGATCTGAAAACTGAAGATATAAACTTCGAGATTATAGCCTTTCAATGCCAAGCTACAGAGATTCAATGTTTCTAGAAAAGCTTTAGCACCTCGATGGCCAATTGTCGGTTGTGCCTGCAGAGTGGTGTGTTTAGAAATCTAATGACACTGTGTATATACTGTCAACTCAAGGTTGATCTCAATGGCAAAGATCAGTGGTTGAAGTTTATTATGGATCACCTACCTAGGATATTATATTGCATGGTTTTCTTGATTAACGAGGTTGTGGGATCAATAGTAATTCCAGCTGAGAGTCTGGAGAAGAAATATATATTTTTTCCCTAAAAAAAAAAAGAAAAAGAGAAAGAAAAAACAAGTATGAACTCCAAATCGTTTTGCACTTAGAGCATAATCATTCTAGATGATGACATTATTTATGTTAGATACTTTTCAATGGAATTCTTACAATTGCTGCTTGTGGGTGTTGTTTTATTTTTCAACTGAGTGTAACGGTAGTTTTAAAAAGTTTTACCACATTCATGAACCATGAGTACCTATTAGAAAATTATTGGTTGCAGGAATTAATTTCAGAAGGGGAATCCTTCACGCCATCAGATGTGGAAAGAGCTCTGTGGAGTGCTGCAATAAGGGCCAAGTTGCCGGCTAAGCAATCAGATCCTGGCCCTGAGATCAAGTCCAGTAAAATGTCCAAAAGGAAGAGAAAGCGATAATTTGGTGATGCATCAGTTGGGAGAAATTTATGTAACTTAGTAAGTTGTAACTTTGTTCATGTGTTAATTTCATATGGTTTATCAACTAGATTTGTCTTCACTCTGCTAACCTCATACAGCTTGTAAACTTGTGAACAGAGACCACCTTTCATTTTAATATTTAACCTTGTTTCTCAGGATTCTACCCGTTGAGGTTGTGGTAAGTACTAAGTACCACTAATTGTTAACCAACTTGGTTGATTTATTTGGAAGTTTGCCACTCTTGGTAAAGTCATGCACTAGTGATTAATGCCTTCTAAGAGATTATGACAACTACAAGGGTGAATGGAGCAAGAGCTACGATGTTGGGGTCACACCTTTCGATAGGGGTGGACACAAAAACATGGAACCGATCCGAACACCCTGATCCGGTCCGATCCGTGGGTGTTCGGATCGGATCACATGTTCAAAAGTAAGGTGTTCGGATCCTCACTTGTGAAAACACCATGTTTCACTGATCGGATCGGATCGGGGTATCCAAAATCGATCTGATTCGTGAACCCGTGAACAGTGGTACATACATAATTTCATATGCCCCTATATAAAGTCCACTTAACTAACCCTAACATCCATCTCTCACTCCCTTTCACTCTCATCTCGGTAGCTTGGTGAGTCTATTTGCAGGTTTAACTTGATATTTACATGATTGAGTGTTAGTGTTTTAGTGATTTCTATGCTTGTTTGTTGTGTTATGTTGTTGAGTTACATATTTCACTTGCTGATTGTATATATATATATATATATATATATATATATATGTTATTGTTGCTGTGAATAGATGATGAAAAGTATAAATAGTGGTGAGGAGTCTGAATTTGATATTAATGATATTAATTTGATTGGAAAAAGTCAAAATTTTGGGGTGACAAAAAAAATAGAGAAGAAGATGAAGAATGAAAGTAGTCGTAGACTTAAGTCAGATTGTTGGGAGCATTTTGAGTTGTTCGAAACTAAAGAAGGTAGAAAAAAATCTTGATGTATACATTAAAATTGAAAGCAGATGTTCAAACATGGAACCGATCCGATCCGATCTGCAGACTAAGTGTTCGGATTGGATCAGTTCCTTCCCCTTGATGATTATGTTCGGATTCAAAAATGACGATCCGTAAATTTATCATATTCGGATCGGATCCAGTTGGAATCGATCCGAACATGGTGTTGTCCACCCTTACCTTTCGGTGACAATGGTCGATAGGTCATTTTCCAACTTGGTATGAGGGTAAGTTCATTTGAGACATAATAAGAGAATTATATAATGATAGAAACTTTCATGATTTACCATCATCTTAGGTAGGTATCCTTTTTTTTTAGTACAATAACTGTATTTGGGATAAACTCAGGGGGTATCCGAGACCTTTAACCTAGATGTGACATTGTGGTACGGTCCGAGGGGCTACTACCATTGAGGAGAGAACCACCTATACAGAGGTGGGGGAGAAACCCACATTAGAGTGGGGGGACGATCCATACAATTGATGGGAAACTAATTATTAATAATATAATAATTATTATTATTATTATAGATTTATATATATTATTAATATACAACTCCAAGGGGTGTCGAACCCATGCCTGCTTACAAAGGGAGGCATGGGTGCTGCTGGCGCCTACCACTGCGCCAGCAGCCAATTGACACTTTGCTTTCTTGCTTTGCTAACTTGAGGACTTAAAATTCTTGATTTGACACATCTTAGTAGTTGGACTTGGTCCTCACCCCGAATTCTTGTTCAGAGCCAAAAGATTTAGAGTGGTTGAATTCCATTTTCGCTATCCGTGAATTAAATGCACGCGGAGGAAGTCGTGACTTCCCACATAAGACATTGGGTTTTTCAGTCAATTAATATCGCTGAATTCAAATAGATTATAATGATATAAGACATTGGGTTTTTTAAATTTAAACATATTTCGGCCTTCAGTAGTACATTGAAGTTAAATTTATGTTGAACTTCAACGTATGCTTTGTTATATAACTCATTTGAGCATCAAGTTCAACAAATGTAGAAAAGAGGAAGATTTGACCAGGTTCAAGTGGAATAAAAGGTGAAGAATCTATTATTAGTATTACTTTTTGAAAGTGTCTAGCATTACTCCATTATTAAAGGCAAAAAATAATATATTGCTTCCCAATTGGAGGGATTGTTTTGTAGCTTAAAAGAATAATTGTATACTAAAAGAGATCGTGAGACATGGTTCCCCTGTTCTAAATTGTTATTGCCATGTTTTGCAAAAGCAACGGTAACAAACCTAGTAACCAACAAAAATTCCACCTATAACGTTTAAAAAAAAAATCCACCTATAAGAGCATTACAAACTAGCCGGTGGCTAATAGGTGTCTTGTCTCTTTTCGCTCTCCCTTGTAGTTGCCGTCACAACGGTTATGTGAACAGTTTCGCTTTTTGTCCAATCAAACGGATAGACATCCCAAAGTCGATCTCAACTTCAAAAGGAATGAAGGAAATTTATAAACGTTGAAAGGACTTCCATTTCACATTTCTCACAATGTTTTTCAAACCTCTAAACTATGCTAATTAAATGTTGTTACAAACATAGCTTAATGGTAACCACGTTTCTCCTAATAAAGCGTATTTGTGGAATTTGTTAGAGTTAATGGATCGTTGTTTGGATAAACCCCCCATCAAATAGTACCTAAAAAAAGTGTCATTTTTTAAAAATAGCATTAGAAAAAGTAGGGTTGAGGTTTATCGGTTTAGCCAAAACATAAAAAAACTCAATTGTAATATTTTCAAAACTGGTATTTTTTTTTTATATTAGGGAAAAAAAAGTAAAAAAAAAAGATATATTTTAGTAGGATCCTCGATTCCAGAGATTTTATTTAGTTTTTTTTCATAATTTCATATTAAATCATGAAAGTATATTAAAATTTGTTAAGAATTTTGTTATTTTATAAAATTTTAAAATTCATCCAATATACTTTTAATATTGGAAGAGAAAATTCTATTAATCCAGATTTCAACATAAATATATAAACTTGAATTAAATATATCAACATTGATTTTTAATAACTGAATTAGATGTACAAACTTTTAAAATTTTTAAAATCTTTTAATTTTTGACAAAATTTAGATGGGATATAATTCTATTGACAATTGAATTGGTTGGAAATTTCACAACAGTCCCATCCTGCTGAATATATTACAAAGTGACACGTGTTAACGCGTTGTTGTTGAGCATGATTGGAATTTGGAAGTTTGCTCGTGCACGTTTGAACCACCTGAAGCCGTGAACCCTTCTGAAACTACAAAGTATCTCTATAAAATAATTTTGCTATTCTCCAACTGTGTTTCTCTTCTCTGTGTTTAATTCAAGCTGAATTTATTACAAAGTGACACGTGTTAACGCATTGTTGTTGAGCATGATTGGAATTTGGAAGTTTCCTCATGCGTGTTTGAACGGACCACCTGAAGCCTTGAACCCTTCTGAAACTACAAAGTATCTCTATAAAATAATTTTGCTATTCTCCAACTGTGTTTCTCTTCTCTGTGTTTAATTCAAGCTTCCTCACAACTCCCAAACCAAACCGCCACTTTTAAAATGACGATTCCCTCCTCCGCCGACCGTAAATACCGCAAGAGTCCCAGACTCATCCCTCTCCTTCCGCAAAAACACGACCACGTCTTCGACCATCACGACTCCTCAACCGACGGCGCTTCCTTCTCCGGTGCCGTCTTCAACCTCTCCACCACCATCGTCGGAGCCGGAATCATGGCTCTACCCGCAACGGTCAAGCAATTGGGATTGGTTCCCGGCCTAATCATGATCGTCTTGGTCGCTTGGTTGACGGAATCCTCTATCGACATGATCATTCGCTTCAGCCGAGCTTCAAAGTCCGCCACGTACGGCGGCGTCGTCGCCGACGCCTTCGGTAGACCCGGCAGGACTTTGTTGCTCGTCTGCATAGTTCTCAGCAACTTGGGCATGCTCGTCGTTTACATGATCATCATAGGTAATTAATTCGTTAAACAATCTTTTTAAAAATATATATCAATTTAAAAGAATTAATTAATAAATGAATAAATAAATAATTTAAATATTGAAATTATTGAATATTGAAAAGTGAACTGGCAGGTGATGTGTTATCGGGCACGAGGTTGGGTGGGGTGCATCATTCAGGTGTGACCGAAGAATGGTTCGGTCAACATTGGTGGACCGGACGCTCCACATTGCTGCTGCTCACCACGCTCTTTGTTTTTGCCCCTCTCATTTCATTGAAGCGTGTTGGTAAAGTTTAGCAAAATTAATCACTGATGTGACAATTTGAAATGACTATGATGATTAGGAGTGTTGAGCGATGTTTGATTGATTCTGTGTTTTTTTTTTTGGATGTTGGTGATGGTAGATTCCTTGCGGTACACGTCAGCGTTGTCAGTGGGTTTGGCTGTTGTGTTTGTGGTGATTACAGCAGGAATAGCTATTGTTAAATGGATAGATGGGAGCATTGGGATGCCAAACTTGTTCCCCAGAATTGTCGACCAGGCCTCGTTTTGGAAGCTTTTTACTACTATCCCCATTTTAGTCACTGCCTACATCTGCCATCAGAATGGTTAGTTGTCAAATGAAAATTTGTGTTTAGATGTTAGTGTATACTTTGCTCTTATCTTGAACTTCACTTCATTGTTAGTTTATTATTCTATTAGTTGGATTATTATATATTATGTGAACACAAAAATAGCATGTTATGACATGTTGAAATTACTTGAAAGGATTGGGAAACAACTTGAAATATTATTACTCCATGCTGTGTTATTTACAAGGCTGAGTTGTATCAACGTGTTACTATTTCTAATTGAATTCTAATTGGAAGTCATCTTGATTGTAATCAGCCACATTATGGAAATGCAAATTTCCCTCTTACCCTGTAGGTGCTAGTGAACATGTTCTCTTTGGCGTTTGTGTAGTGAGATTTGCTTGATAACAATATTATCGATACTTTTCTGTTTGAATTTGATTGGTTGAAGACAAATTTGTGTTCAGAATCTGTTAGTTATTTTCAATTTGACTGCCAAAAAAAAAAAAAAAAGTTTGTATAAAGAGAATATTTGAAATTTTATATAGTCGGTTAATTAAGCTTATAACCATTTTACTTTCCTTATGATTTTGCAGTTCACCCTATACAGAATGAACTCAAAGACTCAACCCAGATGAAACCAATAGTCTGGACTTCACTCACATTATGTTCAACTGTCTATATTGCTACGAGCTTTTTTGGCCTCCTCCTTTTCGGAGAGAATACTTTGGATGACGTACTTGCCAATTTTGATGGTGAACTTGGAATTCGATATGGCTCGTTGCTGGATGACGTTGTTCGGATGAGCTATGGCATCCACTTGATGCTTGTTTTTCCAATTGTATTCTTCTCCCTGCGCCTCAACCTTGATGGTCTTCTATTTCCATATGCCATTCCCATTGCATTTGACAACCGAAGATTCTTCTTGGTAACAACAGCTCTCATGGGATTTATCTTTATGGGAGCTAATTTTGTGCCTAGTATTTGGGATGCTTTCCAGTTCACTGGTGCCACAGCCGCAGTGTCTGTTGGCTTTATCTTTCCAGCTGCCATTGCCCTTAGGTAAGTGTTAGTAATTCATGTCAAATTATTCTTCACTTCAAATCCAGCATTGTGATGCAAGAATCATCAAAATGCTTAATTAACAGAATGGCTTGCTGAAATTGATTAAAAATATAGCAAAGAAATAGTGTTTTATTCATGGGTGTACATGAAGAAACCAATGCCTATAGATTTATATCTTTCAGCTAAAATTAAGTATTTCCTATCTGTTGTTGTCCAGGGACACTCATGGAATTGCAACAAAGAATGACACAGTAATATCCTGGTTGATGATCTTTTTGGCCATCTCTTCGAGCACTGTGGCTGTTTGTAGTGACATTTACAGCATTTTCTGTGCTGACGAAAGATTTGGTAGCTGACCTTGTTAAACTTGGAATATTTCCGTTGCTTATTTCAAGGAGTCCACATGCTGATTTGCTTGCTTGATTTAAGGGATTCCACATTACATTCTCTATATATGTTTTTTTGACCGTTGGCTATTTACTATTAGCAATCCTTTTTAATTTCTTACCTTGTGTATAGATTTGTTTCCTTAGCAAAGCTACTGTCAACTTGTATATATGTATTACTATCTACATCAATCATAATAAGAATGTGTATTTCCAATCTTAACATTATTTTACATGGTATCAGAGCCTGATTAAAAATCAAACACTGTCTTTTTTTTCTTTCTGATTTTTTGTTTTGGTAAAATGGCACAAGAGACCATCAAGTCACTAACCAAAGCGAATGAGAGACCAGTTGAATATCAGTTGGGTTCAGCCGATAGACCGGGAGATCAAATTGTATCTCACCCACTAAAAGGCACAAACTACTCAACATGGAGGAGGTCGATCATCAATGCGATGGTATCCAAGAACAAACTAGGATTCATTGATGGAAGTTTGCCAAAGCCAGACGATGGTGATCCTTATGTCAAAAATTGGGTCCAATGCAACTCAAAGTAATGTCTTGGATCCTAAACTCGTGAAATGAGGAATTACATGAAAGCATTGCATATCATGATATAGCACATGCTATGTGGAAAGACTTAGAGGAGCGATTCTCGTAAGGGAGCGGACCTCGAATACAAGAAATTAAAAGGGAGATTGCCAATACTCGACAAGGTGAGTTATCAACAGCCCTTTATTATGCTAAAATGAAAAGTTTGTAGGAAAAACTTGCAAGATTTGCCAAGCCCCACAAAGCAGGTTGTACAGGATGTACGTGTGGAGTTGCAGCAAAAGAAAATGAGGAAGAGCGACTCCATCAGCTTCTTATGGGATTGAATGATGCTTATAGCACTGTTCGATCAAACTTACTGTGCAAAGAACCATTACCATCTCTGTCCAATACCTATTCATTCTTAGCTTCTGAAGAGATTGCGATAGGAAAACCTCAAGTTGAAGTGGCAGCCTTCAAGGTACAAAGTGATAACTATAAGGGCAAAGAACATAATCGAAAGCCAAGGTGCGATCATTGCAAGAAACTCGGCCACACAAAAGAAAAATGTTTTCAAATCATAGGGTATCCACCCAATTTACAAGTAAATAGAGCCAAGAAAGAACAACCATGGCAAGAAAAATCAGTTTCTAATTTAGCAACTACGGAGCCGAAAAATGGAGAACAGCAAGGGCAGAATGTATTATCAATAAATCCTTCAAGTTTCACGCCAAAACAATTTGAGCAGCTGGTTGCATTACTTGGAGAAAGACAGCAAGGAACTTCAACCGTGAACTTTGTTGGTAATGTCTCTAAACTCACAGAAAATTAGAGAAAGTGGATTTTAGATAGTGGGGCATCAAATCGCATTACTTCAGATGTCATGCATCTAAAATCCATTACAGAAAGAGTAAGTCAAATTCAAGTCTCATTGCCAAATGGTGACATAGCCTTTGCAAAACAAGCAGGAAATGTAGAATTGACACCAAATATTTGCTTGCAAAATGTTTTATGCTTACCTGATTTTAAATGCAATTTGATATCAATTGGAAAATTAACACAAGATTTAAATTACAGTGTTACTTTTCTCCCTAATGAGTGTTACATGCAGGACCTAGCAACCAAAAGGATGATTGGAGTGGGTAAAATGCAAGGGGGTCTTTATTATTTCGATGGGGACACAAAGAATAAAGTGCACACCATCAATAGAAAGACTAATGCAGAAATCCTACATCGAAGGCTTGGACACATTCCATTTCAAAGACTTAAAACTATTTTTGATGTTGATTTTTCAAAAGAAAATTAATTTGATCCTTGCGATGCTTGTCATCGAGCTAGACAAACTAGAAATATTTTTCCTATTTCGAATAATAAATCAAAAGAAATTTTTGATCTTGTTCATTTAGATATATGGGGACCATATGGTATAAGCACACATTCAGATGCATCTTATTTTCTAACTATTGTTGATGATTGCTCACGTTGCACTTGGGTTTATCTTATGAAAACAAAAAGAGAAGCACCATTTTTATTTGAGCACTTCACTAGGATGGTCAAAACCCAATTTGATAAACAGGTAAAGAAAGTAAGATCAGATAATGAAGCTGAGTTCCTTTCAAATGGCTTCCAAGAATTCCTCTCAAAAGAAGGAATGCTCCATCAGACGTCTTGTCCACATACACCGCAACAAAACGGTGTAGTAGAGAGAAAACATCGATACCTCCTTGAAGTAGGTCGTGCTCTTCGATTCCAATCAAATCTTCCACAAAGATTTTGGGGTGAATGCATTTTAACGGCAACTTATCTTATAAATTTGCTCCCAACGCCCAAGCTACAGGGAAAGTCTCCATATGAAATAATGTTTAACGAAAAACCTAATTATGAACATCTTCGTGTTTTCGGATGCCTATGTTATGCCTATATTAACCCCAAACCATTAGATAAATTTGCTGCTAGAACAAGAAAATGGGCATTTTTGGGATATAGTATGGGCAAGAAAGGATATAGGGTGTTAGATATGGAGAACAAAAGGATTTATGAGACTAGAGATGTGATTTTCTATGAGAACATATTTCCTTTTCAGCAAAACGATATTAGGCAAGTAGAAAAAGAATCGAACGAAGAAACAAGCAAGACAGTGCAATTTTGATCTTGTAACTCATCTATAGATCAAACATTGTTCTATGAAGACAATGAAATTTCAATAGAAATTGAGGAGGACCCTGACCAAGAAACTAATTGTGAAGAGCATGTCACAAATAATCCTACAGATGACTTTGCAGTAGACAACCAAATTATTGAGGCAGCACATGACGATGAAGGGAGGCCAACTCGTGAAAGGCGAATGCCTACAAAATATAATGATTATGTCTTGCACCATGTCAAAGTGCCTCAAAATTCTTCAATGAAAGAGTCTACGCCAATCATACTTCATGAGCCAGATAAAACTACTGTCTTTATTAATACATCAACTAACGATATGTTATCTTCGAATGCAGGATATAAGTCCTTAGAAACAGAACCCACCAACTTCGAAGAAGCCATGCAACATGTGGAGTGACGAGATGTCATGCAACAAGAATTAAAAGCTTTGGTAGCCAACCAAACTTGGAGTTTAGTTGAATTATTGAAAGGAAGAAAGCAATAGGTTCCAAGTGGGTATATAAAATAAAATATAACCCTGATGGAACTGTTGAACGATATAAAGCGCGTCTTGTCGCCAAAGGGTATACTTAAGTGGAAGGACTCGACTATAATGAGACATTTGCACCTGTAACCAAATTTGCTACTGTGAAATGTCTTTTGGCTATAGCTGCTGTCAAAAGTTGGGAATTACATCAGTTAGATATCAATAATGCATTTCTCAATGGAGACCTTGACGAAGAAGTTTTCATGAAACTTCCCTAGGGCTATGGACATGCTGACAAAAGACTTGTGTGCAAACTTCATAAGTCTCTATATGGCTTAAAGCAAGCATCTAGACAATGGTTTGGAAAGCTCACAGAAACTCTAATCAACTATGGGTTCAAACAAAGTTTATCGGATAGTTCTCTCTTTACTTTATTTCTAAATAATGATTTATTAATTGTTCTTATTTATGTGGATGATTTAATTCTCGCAGGTAACAATAAGGACAAATGTATTCATTTCAAAAAATATTTACAAGGATGTTTCAATTTGAAAGACCTAGGAAATCTCCACTATTTTATGGGCTTGGAAATCACACGCACTAAGGAAGGAATTTGGCTGAACCAGCATAAATATACAAATGACATCATTTCTGAGGCTGAGGTCGAGGATGCTAGGATTGTTGCTAGTCCAATTCCTCAACAACATGGACTTACTGCAGGAGAAGGAGAACCCATTGAGCAGCCTTGGATGTACCGTCGATTGGTTTGGCGATTGTTGTACCTCACCTTAACTCGACCTGACATTATGTATGGGGTGTAGATTTTAAGCCAGTTCATGGCCGACCCACGTCAACCACATATGGCAATAGCCACTCGTTTAGTTTGCTATCTCAAAGGTTCCCCAGACCAGGGCATATTCTTTCCTAGCATTAACACAATTCAGCTTCGAGCCTATTGTGATTCAGACTGGGCCACATGCCCCACTTCCCGACGTTCAATCACTGGATTTATTACTTTCTTGGGGATGACACCCTTAACTTGGAGATCAAAGAAACAACAAACTGTCGCCCTTTCGTCTGCAGAAGCCGAATATCGAGCAATGTCACAAACCACCAAAGAATTAGTTTGGTTGGTCAACGTCCTTCGAGATTTATCCGTTCATGTCCCTAAGCCAATTGAGATGTTTTGTGATAACAAGTCAGCAATCCATATTACTAATAATCCAGTCTTTCACGAAAGAACAAAACACATTGAGCTTGACTGTCATTTTATTCGTGAAAAGGTACAAGCTAAATTATTGGTTCTCAAATATGTTCCATCTTATGAGCAATTAGCCGATATCTTCACCAAAGGCCTAGGACACATTCAATTTCACCATCTTCTTCAACAAATCGGTGTCTCCCATGCACACTCATCATGCTTGAGGGAGGCAACAACAACGAAAATATCCAACCAAAACACAAGCTTTGATGTGTGCTGTCTCATCAGCTTGAGGGAGGCTGTTAAACTTGGAATATTTCCGTTGCTTATTTCAAGGAGTCCACATGCTGATTTGCTTGCTTGATTTAAGGGATTCCACATTACATTCTCTATATATGTTTTTTTGACCGTTGGCTATTTACTATTAACAATCCTTTTTAATTTCTTACCTTGTGTATAGATTTGTTTCCTTAGCAAAGCTACTGTCAACTTGTATATATGTATTACTATCTACATCAATCATAATAAGAATGTGTATTTCCAATCTTAACATTATTTTACAGACCTTACGGAGGGCAACTTTCTGGTTGCTCACATACGGCTTTTTGCATCACAGAGATGATGAACACGGGGCATACTGACTCGATCCCACGCAGAAGCATGGAGCTGCAGTCAGACTAAAGCTCCATTTCCATAGCAGGGCTGTTGATACTCTCTAATTTTGTATAGTGACATAGGCAAACCTGATGTTCCATTACAGTACTGTTGTAACACTTAACAATTTCCAGTTTTTATTATGTTTATCAAAGTGTATATTTTTGGCGATTAAATTAAGTTGTAAGGGTTGATATTTTCGCCCTAAGCTGGATTTCAGTCATTTTTCGAATGTTGAAAGACTTTTTCGCTTACATGGATAAAAATCGCTGCAATGTTGCCCTGTTTAGCTCAGTTGTTTGCACTAGGTTATAGTTTAGAAGCTTCATGACAAAACACACACACACACACCATATATCACCTGCCATGTATAACGACAACAATCAGCTTTAAAATTCCAAATCATCTTAAAATAATTAAGAGTTGATTTTGACAATCTGCCAACCAAGCTTCAATGCAATGGCGGTTATATCTTGGAATGAGAATCTATTGGGTTCCATCTGATCTCTACTACTTGTAAGCCTGCTCAGATTCTGTCAGAATGACTCTAATACGTTATAGAGAATAAACAAGCACCAGTTACATTCATGAGATTACAAACCGCAATTTCCATTTTAGCTATATAGTTTGAAGTAGATGTCGCTGCATAATTGCCGTGATAAACTACAATAGAATGCTAATGTTAGCATACATCTCTTTACAATAAGTGGTTGTGCATGACCCTTTTACTAAATCCATCATCTCATAACACAAGTGATTGTCCCCATTCACTAAGGTAACAGTGGTTCGATTATTGTCAAACATATTGAACTAGCTTGTGTGAGTAGTTATCTCCTCTTATTGTGATAGTTATTATTTTCAGATTATGGATATTCGACCCATAAATAATTATCGGTCTCAAGCATTTTGAAAACATTTCTAAATACTATTAGACCCGGCCTCATTTAAGCTTGCCTACATGTAATTGCTTTTCTCATGAAATCTCTGTTGGAAGTTATTTTTGAGGCACTCTATTGGAAGTTTTGAACTGGAAAACTTGGAGGATCAAAAGGTGAGAAAAAAGGAATCTCCATCTTCTACCTACGGCTTATTTCAAGCCACTTCTCCTATCTGTGTGGTAACTCACTGCATTAGGTTACGTCGTCACAAATTATTAGTTTTATTGTGTGAATATACAAAGAAATTTAAAACGCAATTGACCTGTGTGAAATATACTGTTAGTATCATTGATATATATCAGTCCACAGCTGTTAATTGACAAGCTAACTGATAAGTTTATTAAACAGAAATATTGCTTTCAGTATATAAATTAATTAAGTTGTGTGTAAATTCTATCATCTGGGCTAACCTTTGCCCGTTTTGCTGGACATACTCAAGACCTGAACTTGTCTTTCGTGTAATGGAAAATTGAAGTGATGGAGACAAATTAGACAAAATTATGACAAATTTGGTCCTTTTAACACCAACACTGACGTTTCACCTATGAGATAAACTTGAATAAGACGATTTCAGTCTTGTAAGTTTTATTGAAACAACGACTCATAACATTATCACAAATATTCAATGGAATGAATTATTTTCGTTTGATTTTTTTTTTTTTTTGGGATATATTTTAATGAAAAATGAATAACATTATAATTCTGATTAAATCAACCCCCACAGAATTGGCATTGGAACATTCTTGCTAACATCATATGTGGCTAAATAATTACATTGACGTCAACTTGGACGCCAGATCCGGTGAATACCAATTGAATCTCAAATTTAAAGCATTGTTTAAGAGGTGTATTCAATCTAAATTTTATTAAAATTCAATAGTTTTTTTTTTTTTTTTGAATGATAGATTTTAGTGACATTCATGGATTCTATAGATCCCATGTTGATTTTGTTATATTCTTTTAAAAATCCAATGAAATCTTTAGAAAACTGGTAAACACTGTTACAATTTTTTTTTAAATAAAAAATCACTTTAAAATCCATCACTTCTTAAATAAATTTTGTGAAGTCAATTACATTTAAATACACATAGATTTTATATAAATCTAAATTAAATGCACATAGATCTTAATGAACTATACAAATCTAAATTAAATACACCTAAGTTTTAATGAAATTCATTCAAATCTAAATTAAATACACTCAAATTTTTAAAATATTTTATATTTCAATGAATTATCGTTCAAATGACCCCTAAATCTCTCTCAATACATGGCCTAAGATACATCTAGAAATTTAATTATTTGAGACATAAGCCTAATAAATGTCTTATTATAGAGTTGTGCTAGTGAGCAAAGATTCTCTATTAGCCTTTTTTGTTGTTAGACCTTTTATAATCTAATGACACAACAACATAAAAAATAATAGATGGTTAAAATTGTTAAAATTGTTAAAATTATTAAAATTATCTTTTATGTATCACTTAAACTTAAATTTCTCTTATAAAAAATTTAGTAAAAACAAAACTTGACAAAGAATCCTTATTTTGTACTAGTATGCAAAATGTATGATTTAACAAAATAAATATCTGTCTAGAGTATAACTAATTAATATGATAATTATATCTCTTTGAAAATTCAAATTAACCTTTTCCGAATAAAAAAAAAGGTAATTATAAACAATATTATCTATTTTCAAATCTTCTATCTCTTATTAAAAATTTTAATTATTAAGCTACTTGATTGAAATCGAATTATTGGTGTGCAGGTACAACTTTTTTTTTTTATTAAAAAAAAAAATACCATTTACAGTATTACCACTCAAACTTAAGGTATAACAACTCGAACTTGAATTATTATTAAGTTGAATGAAGATTCTCTACCATTGAGTGATATTGGATATTGGTGCATAATCACGAACGTAATAACATGATTCTTGTATTTAATGGAATGAATTTCAACTAAAGTTGCCTATAAAAAAGTGGAATAAATTATGAAAGATTTTTAGCTAATATAACTTTATTATTTTATTTTTTTGAACTATTATAATTAAGAGTTGAGGAAGAGAGACATGACTTAAGCACAAAATTTTATTGAAATGTGTACGAGAGTTGTAAAGATTCTACAATCGTTGAAGTAGGCGATTGGATTTACTTCAACTTCACTGAGTCACTAACAACTTGCAAAGAAAGGCAGGAAAGTAGATAAGGACAATCCTTGACATCAAATGGTGTCGGTCGAAGGCATTCTAATGCTCAAATCAATCTATGAAATAGAGATAATTAATGAACAAAATGAAAACTAAGTTAGAAATGCTTTTTAGGATGTCATACGACTAAGATAGAATGGTAAAGATATAAAGGTTAGTGGTTAGGTATTAAAAAGTTAAATATCTGTGTGGGTTTGGTTAGCAAGAGATATGATGGTTGATGTCAAACGATTTAGTGAGATAATATTGCATGTGTACAACAATCAAAGTGCAAAGAACCAAAGAGCCACACTACTAGCTATGCTTGGGCTTTTATATCCAAGTAGGTAACAGTTTTCTCAATAGAGGATCCTACGTCTTGAGGGTCCTTTGGACTTGACTCCAACCGGGTCAAATGACTTGACTTGGTGAAGAAGACCAAATTAAAGTGGTGGTTGTTGCTACGCTGTCAATTTAGTTGGGCTGTATAGTAACCTTTGGTCACCACAGTAGTCATCTGTTCATGTGAGATTTTGACTTTGCCCCTAAAGAAGTGTGGTGGAGGTTGGCTCTCCTTAAACCACATGTCTGAAACAATGCAGAGCAGACTGAAAAATATAGTATGGTGGAGATATGTTCTCCTTGAACCATAAATAAATGAGCAAAGTAATGTTATCAAGGTTTGAACCACGAATATTATTGTAATTCATTATCTACGCTTCTAGCCCTTTTTTTACCACTACAAAGATAACTATTAAATCAATCTCATTCCGCACTAAAACTATTTTTTTCTTCTTTTTTCTTTGAAATATTGCAAATAATTTATTTTAAATTTTATAATTAATTAGGGGTTTAGGGATGATAATATGATTTGAACCCATTACCTTGTAACATGAATGTTAAGAATATTGTATCAAACCAACCCCATAGTATAGTAGCATTAAAATAAAATTTTGAAAGGCCAAAAATCTCAATATGTATAAAAGTGGGGGGAAAAAAAAGTCTCCTCATATAAGTTTTTTCTTAATGGGTTTGTTATGATATTATTGTTTAATGAATTAAATAAATTTCAACTCAATCCACCAATAAAAATAAAATGAAATATAATACACGAGCTTCCTCATTAGTGAAGCTAAAAAAATTTACCCAAAAAGAAAACCTTATAATGTTATGTGTTATACATTATACAAGCAAACCATACATGCATTAGAATTGAATTTAGACAAATTTAAATGTAATTTTTAAACAAAAAAAAACAAAGGGACTAGCGAACATGGGCGCCATCATATTGTCAAGACTTGCACGTTTTACATGTACTATTGGCTCATGAGTGATTAATGAAAATCGTACAAATAATTGAATTAATTAAGATACAATATGCATTTTATAATTTGTTTTGACTCATTTCATCTTTTTTTTTTATATATATAATAAGAATTTAAATCTGTCAAACAATTATTTAAAGTTTTGCTTGAGAAGTTAACAATCACGACTTAAAGTGATTAAACCTATATTTTCAATATCATAACATCATATGTATAATTTAAGGTAGTGTGATATGGAATGATTTAGTAAAATACGAGATAATCTAAGTAATTAATTAAATTATTGTTATGAAATAAAAGATTAAAGGATCAATATTCATCTCTTTTTTTTTAACCAATTTAATTTGTGTTTTATATTAAGTGATTCTCTTTGAAGAACGTCCTTATATAAATATGCATAAGGAATTTGTTGAAATTTAATTAACATTTTAAACTTAAATGCAATAAATATATATATATATATATATTTTGCTTTTTTGTTGTAATTTTCTGAGATTAAAATTACCTTAGTAATCTAACTTTTGGTAACATCTAAAATAGTTTTCAAACATAAACATCCAGGCACAAAAATCAAATTTTCACACGAGACTTAAATTTTATTTTCTTCATTCTCGTGAAAGGTATATTTTTTTTCCGATATATGCTTTGTGTTGAAGAAATTCAAATTATTAATTACGTATTAGTCCCGAGAGGAGTATATCAAAAGTTATCGGCTTATATCATTTTCGTTTTATTATTATTAATTTTGGGTATGATAAGTTTAATGAATTATAATTGTGAAAAAAAAAATTGAACAAATTATTCAATATAAAATTTTTTCACAAATAAATTTGAAAAAGGAAATTAACAAATAGTATTATTAATCAAAAAAAAATTTTTTACCTTTTTTATAAATACATTTTGTGAACTTAATATTCGCAAAAATAATTTCATGATTATATGTGCATTGCATGCAACTTAAAAATTATAATACTAAATAATTGATTTTTAAAATGTGATGGGATACTTTAACTAGTAAAACCTTAATACAATTCGACATATGTTTGAGAGACAGTATAGTGAAAATTTAAATCTATGAAATAATATGTAATTCAACATCATAAATATTAAGTGACAATATTTAGATATATCTAGTCTTCATATACAATTAAAAAAAGAAAATATATATATACATAGAAACTCATAACGTACTCATTCAACCCCAACGTGCCTCCCGATATAAAGTGTCTTACTTTGACGCACTTTTTTTTCTTCTCCTCTTTCTTTTTGCTTTTTCTTTTAAAGTGGGTCAATTGCATTAAGCTTTGATGATTTGACAAATCATTTCTCAATCAAACAAATTAATCCCAACATTTCATGGCACCAAACGGGTCCTTATATGTTTATATGGTATATTTATTATTTCACAATTCCAAAAGCATGGTGTCGGCAGTGTCACAAAGCATTTGGAGGTCACCCACGTTACCCTAATAAACAAAACACGTTTCAATTGAATTATCATTGTACCACTAATCAAATCAAAAATTAAATCAAACCATTATTAATTAGTTCAATTATTTTATTAAATTCAATCAACCGTTCATTAGTAATGGTTTAATCCATGACCAAATGTCGTTTATGCACACCCAACCACTTTGTTAAACAACTAGTAGGGCAGAGGCCCTACATGTTTTGGTCCTTTTGCAACTTTTTTGTATTTTTATGTTATTAATCGATAAGCTTCTCTAATTCTCTTTATGTAGTTATATTTTATAAATAAAGATTGAAAAGCAATGATGTATATATAGAGTAAAGCTGTCATCCATGAATGTTGACGAGTTTATATAGTTAGATGCATCCACGCGGCAAAACCACTTCCCTTCAAATGTGTACTTCTATTCTATGAGTATGACCACCCCTTGTAATTTCATTTGACCGAGACCAAATTCTTTTATCTAATTCTTATTTACGAATTTTCCATATGTGAACCGACAGAGAGAAAATAAAACTTACTTTTGTTATATAAAAAAGTCATAATTCAAAAACAAAAATATTATCTAAAAAGTATCAAAAAACAAAAATAGAGTCAATGATGGATATTAAAGCGGTTGATTGATAAGCATATCACATTTCATACGTTAAAATTATAATTTTAATTTATATTCTCTTGCAGTGATCTAAACCTTAGAAGAAAAAAAGAAAATATAAAAAGAAAGATAAAATCCATAGTGAAATGAAAGTGGAAGTGACACACTGATAAGCTCATCACTTTTTTTTTTTTTTTTTTAACTACAAATAATATTGTAGTTTAATTCAACACTCATGACTTGGATAAATACTGATTTTAAAAAATTTATAAAAATAATGATTTCAAAATACACATCCAATTTTACAAAGATTAAGTACTTTTTCTTCTAATATTAAGAGTTGAGGTGGTTTAGTGATAAGTTCCTTGTATCAATCTCATTGAATTTGTAAACTCTAAATCTTAAATTTATATATATATTTATTTGAAGTACTCAAATTGATAATTTAAAAGTGTTTACTTGCATAAATTGGTTGGTAACTACACCTCTCATTAATACTAAGGTCCAAATTCAATTGCTCCTAATTCTAAGCAAAATAATAATAACAAAAATGTATGGGTACAAAATGGAGCCAATAGGGGACTGCACGTCATCGTAACCAGAATGTGACATGTGGCACATAGTGTACAGGTCAAGCAAAGATGATGTTAATGCACCAGATTTGTCAAGTAGTTTATCACCGAAGGTAGAGAATTTGGAAAGCGCAGTAATCTTCAGGTGAATTATCCAGTAAAACAAAGACAAATGTCCAGAATACAGATTACAGTTGTCAGTATGAGATCAACTCAAATAACAAGTGGCAAACACCCTCATATACACAGTCACACCTGAAAAACAACTTTTGTCCCCTACAAAATGTAGTTTTACTAGTTTTGAAAGGGGGTAACTTTCATCAGCAATTCAAGAGAGAGAAACAGATTATAGAAATAGAAGCTCTGACTTAAGCATCGGAAAAGTGCTCTTGGAGCCAATCTTCGGGTCACCCTAACAAAAGCTTTGCTTGTTTTACAAGTTATGTTGCAATAGCCAACCAAGGCCAATCTTTGTGCCAAGCAGGTGAATTTGAGTTGATTTTCTACCACTAACCAAGAGAGCATGAGGTCCTAGATTGCCTTCGTACGAACAATTTTTGTCGCAACAAATAATAATAATAATAATAATAATAAATCTATAAGATGGTTTGGCGGTTAGTAGCAGTTAATGTGGGTTGATGATAGAATCAACTTTGATGATGTCCAAGTGGGTTTTGATCTCATGGTGGAATTAACTTTGACGATATCTCAATTCGAGTCAATGTATCGTTGGTATTTAAAATAAATAATCGCGTATTTATATTTTGTCACTTATGGGATCTTTCATTTTTCATGCATTCATTGTATTAAGATACATTTTACTTTTAGGTCAGCTTTGCTGAGTTTGGAATCCTTCAAAATTTGCATTTTTTTGATATAAAAACGTGAAAAATAGAATTCAGCCATCAATTTAAAAAACTGAATTCAATGATTGGATAAGGTTTAGATAAAATAAAATCTGCAATGATTGAATTTAAAAAACATATATATTTTTAAAAAATGTTTATAAAGTTAGGATTTGAAAATAGAGGTATGATATAATCGACATTTTTAATTGATTAAAAAAAAAAAAGAAAAGTTTATTATAAACTTTTTTCTCGAAAATAGATGTCGAACAAGAGATCAAACCTTACTTAAATGAGAATATTTACTCTCATAATTTGAAATAACTACTCCCATAATAAGGATAGAATATTGCCCATACAAACAGACATGTTGAGACTGAGTACTGTTTATATGATCCAAATATCTACTTTTATAATTAGAAAATAATTACTTCTATAATAAGGGGTGGATACGTACTTCATAATTGGAAGACAACTATTATCATAATTTCAATGTTCTTATAGATTGTAAAACAAATTATATATCAAATAAGATAAATAGTTATTGTGTTAAAATAAACTTGTTCAATGCAATTATCATTCATCAATATCAAGTTGAGATGATAAAAAAAAAAGATATTATCAACATGACCATCTATTTTCAGATAGTCTATTAAACAACCATTTCAGTAAATCAACAACTATATAATTCTAATTTTTCAAATTTAATTAAAATTTAAAAAAAAAATGAAGTATTAAATGAAAAAATATAGAAGCATTAAATAAAAATACATAAAAGTATTAAAGAATAATTTTTAATTTGATTTTTTTATCAAATTATATTTATATTATGTAGAAAGTTAATCTTTGATATTCATAATATTATAATTTTTTTTTTAAATACAATTTACGAAAACACTGAAAATGCTCTAAATGAATAAAACTATTCACACAAATAAATCAATTGAGATTAATCATTAATTATATGGCTTATATATAAACTTTTATGATTAAGATATAAGTACCTCCATAATAAAGAACAAATTTGTCCGCAAACTTGCAAAATGCCTCTACATCAAAGGCTAACTCCTTAGTAAATATAAATGTATAAAACCACACACAAAATATATCTTTTATTATGTGCCACAAAATTCATGCGCTTGAATACGTTTATTTTTCACGGAAGGATGTTGTGATCATTAAAGTCGAGTAATAAAGGGTGACGAGTGATGGGGTAAAGAAGATGAATAGTAGGTGGCGAGTGACGATGTGGCAAGCCAGCGTAGATTCCGCACAAATACCTGGAGGCACGACATGTACCGCCGGCAAAAAGGTGGCCAGCCTGTCTCTCCTCTCTCTCTCTCTCTCTTCCTCTGACTCTGACAATGGACCGTCGCCGTTCCCCGTGTCACATCATCACAAGCTGATTTTCATTTTCAATTTTATAATATCACGTGCGGTTGCTGATGTCCTCCGATCACCACACGTGTCGCAGTTCGACGGCTCACCTGACGCCTCCTCCATGGAATCCCAACAAAACACAATAATAATCTTCAAAATACAAAAACGCCATCTGATTTCCAAATTTACCCCTTATCCCTGTCTCTGCTAAAAGTCAAACAGTCATTTTTAGTTTTGAGCCAATTTTTCGAAATTTGAATATGCCCTCGTTTTATCCTGATTCACGTGACGACAACTCAAAAAAATTTGAAAGAATTTTTGTTAGCGTAGAACAGACACACATTGAATGTGATGGTCGCTGCGCTGCTCGCTAGTGTGAAATCAGTAGATTTTAACTGGTTTCAGTTTTCACATCACCGAACCGTGAAAGTTGGGGGGTTAGTTGCGGACACGTCATGATCATAATTTCAATGAGAAAGCAAGTACACCGTAACAGCGTTAGCCTGGGCACACATCATTACTGTGACCTTATCTTTCTGCCTATCATTAGTTTTCCCAAATTAGCCTTTTGCAGGATTCGAACCTCTACACTAAAAACTGTCGGTGCCCGACTGAGGTACTGAGGCTATTTTGGACCATTTACATCTAACCTCGTTGTTCTCGTCGAAATCTAATGGGCTTTAGAATCAACTACTGCATTTTAGGCGCGTGTGCGCACCACTTTTAATGTATCCATTTTAATTTGCGCAAGAACATCTTACAAGATATTCACGACTTTCATTTTATTTTATTTTTTCAAATTGAACTCTTATGCCTTCTTAGTATAGATTTAAATAATACTACATGTTCTAAAATTTTGTCAATTTTTTTTTATCTAAATGATATGATACTATAATTTGTAATAATCACATTAATTATCAGATTATAAATAATGTTGTAACATCCTTTTAACAATAAATTTTGGATAAAATTTTTGATGATGATTTGTAGTAATTTAACTATTTTTACATTTTTTCCCTTTTATGTTAAGAGTTTTAGTTACTTATTATTATTATTATTGTTTTTTGAAATTGAGTTTTAGTTCATTTTTTACACTAATTTTTTTTTCCCAATTGGAGTAACACAATTTATTAAAGAACTTATAAATTTATAACACAATAATAATTATCGAAGTGTCTAAAGAAAGACCTTCAAACTAGGGGTGATAAAAAAACAAAAGGGAAACTTCAACTAGGTCCTTAATGTTTGATGAATTTTTTTTATCAACTATTGATGAAATAAGATGTGTGTTCCCGAAATTTTGAAAAATACATCAATTTGTTCCATTTGACCAAATTGCTATCAGATAGACATAACAGAACTGCTAAAACGTCAAAAATACCTTTGCTTTATGTTAGACATCACATGTTAAACTACCGTATTGCCCTTGAAAGTAGATAAGAAAAAGAAAGTTAAAATACTATATTACCCCTAGACTATGGAACATGATGAAAGTGCAATAATACCCTTTAGCTTTTCAAGTAATAAATTGACCAACGTACCCTTTTTTATATTAACAAATAGCAAAATAAAATATTAGCATGAGTGCATGTGACCAAAAATTTAAATTAAATAAAACCAAATATTTAGTACCAAGTATTAAAGTAAATAAAAATAAGTAAAATATTCATAAGTGAAGTAAATAAAATGCTAAAGTATATAAAAGTAAGGTACATAAAAAAGAGAAAAGTTAAGATATTCAACACCCTAAACATAAAATTGTAAACCTTCCATGCAAAACCCCCCAATAGACCCAAACAAAAAGGTTGAAAGAAAAAAAAAAAAAAAGACAAACACAAAACTTCAACTAAGTAAACATATACCCACCAGAATTAGGGTCCTGCAATGTTGAAGATGTCGAAAAGCAGGTCGGAGTTGTTAGTCATTTGGTTGGAAAGTGGTGGCATTTGGCAAGAAGGGTTTTGGGTGGTGAAAAAAATGTTTTTTAAGGTTTTGTTTAGTTTACTATGGCGAGAATAGGGTAAAAATGTCATTTGACATTTTATTACTTTATTTATTTTAATTATTTTTATTAATGAAATTCTACATTATGAACATGTGTATCGAAGCCTCTTACGTATGTCAAAAGACAACTTTATCCCTTTTGTCATCCTAACTGATTGGATCCATTTGATTATTTTCTATAACTTAAGAGATCATGTATTTTATTTTGTCAATAGTCGGCAAAAAAAAAAGTATTTCCTCAAACATCAAGGACTAAAATAAAATTCTCCAACATTAAAAACTAATTTAAAAAAACTATATATATAGTGACATTGATAAATTTCCCATCCTTTCCTCCAATTTTTCCCCATTTCCATTCAAATTCTTATTTAGCGAAAATGGAGATGAGGATATTTGGGGGTGGGCTTCCCCCATCTATACTCTTTGTTGCCTCGTTTTCCCAGTTCCATCCCCAATTGATCTTGTTTTGGCTAAATTTTGAAAGAGACAGTAAATTAAGCACAAATATATATATATATATATACACACACACACACCAAAGTGAAAAAAAATGACTAAAAATTCTATAAGTGAGATGAAAAAAATATAATTTTTATATATAAAGAATTACTGAAATAACTTAAAACATTGAATATAAATATTTTTAATATTTTTGTATCTAAAATAATATAAATGGAAAAATGAAGATGAGATGACTTTTCTTGTCCCCATCTCTAATTGGATCTAGGAATGAATTTTCATCTCCATCCCATCCCCATTTTTGGAGAGCATATTCAATTTAAAATTTAATTAGAATTTGTAGGGTTTTTAAAATTTATCAAAATTTAGGTGTATTCAATTCAGATTTTTGAATAGTCTATCATAATTTAGTGTATTCAATTTAGATATATATGAAATCTATTAAAATCCATAAAAATCTAAATATATTCAATTTGGATTTTTTAATATTCTAAACAAATTTAGGTGTATTGGAAAAGTCATAAACTTTGTAAAGTTTCTATAAGTGATTAAATTCAATGGATTTTGATGGATTTAAAAATAAAATTTGTGAATCTAGATTTTTATGAAATCTATTAAAATCCATATAAATCTAAGTATATTTATTTTATATTTTTTAATAGTCCAAACAAATTTCGGTGTATTCAAAAAGTCATAACCTTTATAAATTTTCTATAAGTGATGAAATTCAATAAATTTTGATGGATTTAAAAATCAAATTTGTGAATCTAGATTTTTATGAAATTTTTTAAAATCCATATAAATCTAGGTATATTCTGTTAGTGTACACAATGACGTACATTAATATTGACATCTTATGACATTGAGGTAGCAATTGTGCTCAGCAAAATTCATTGACTACAAATTCTTAGGTGTTGTATCTTATTATCAATGTTATAGCATCTAAATCAATGTTGCAACATCAATAATGATGTTACAACAATTTTATCTAACAATGCTCAATGTAGGATTCTGTATCTATTTAATGACTAACTCAATCTCGTGTTTCATTTAATTTGTCTGATTTGTTGAAATATTTTTATGCTTAATTGTTGAACTTTTTGCTAAAAATAAAATATTTATTTTCCTTATATTCTAGGATTAATGATGATATTTTACTTAATGATATGTGTTGTTTGATTGACTTATTCTTGAGCAACAAACTTCGAAAAATATCTTTGATTATTTTGGAAAGATTTTTGTGTCAACTAATGAATAATGTGCAGAATGGGTTATTTACATTCTTGTTTCAGATTCGGCCAAGAGAGAATCTAGGTATTCAAGAGAATCAAGTCAACTCTAAAAAAATATGTAGTTATGTTACTATTTTTTAGTTGGTTTTAATTATTGATTTTTGAAAATCATTTTTACTAATTGTTTCGCAACTGATTTTGTAGTGTTTCCTTTACAGGTTATGAGCTGTGCATTTCTTGAATAAAAGGAGTCACGTTCGTTCATAAAAGATGTCTCAAGCAGTACGAATAGATTGATTAATTGAATGATTGCTTGTAAACCTTGGAGAATTGTTCTCTAAGATGATCTGAGATCTAGGAAAGGTGAGAAGACTAGATTTAGGTTTTTGTTGAGATGATTGTTGGGATAACAAGTCATTAGACCTTAAAGAGAGAACATGTTTACAGTAGTTGAAGGGAGTTCAAGTTGCTATTCACCACTGAAGGTAAGGAGAGCTTGTTGCAACTTGTTATGAACGTGTACTCGTCTTGCGTTAATTCTAAGACGAAGTCTTAGATTGGATAAGTCAAGAGTAAGTTGTACTTTATTTATTTTCATTAAATAAGTTGATCTCGTTGGGTAAAGTCTCGTGGATATAAAGTAAAACTGAATCACGTTAAAAATATTCTTATGTTCATTTTTACTTTCTGTGTTGATAGTGTTGCATCATATGAATTGTATGGTATAACATGTTTATTTTGTTACAACATTAAATTTAGTGTCATAACATTAATTAATCCTAACAATTGAAAAAATTAGATAGTCTATAGCAAACAAGTAATTTCATATTCAATTTAGATTTTTTAATAGTTCAAACAAATTTAGGTGTATTCAAAAAGTCATAGACTTTGTATATTTTCTATAAGTGATGAAATTCAATGGATTTTGATGAATTTGAAAATAAAATTTGTGAATTTAGATTTTTATACAATCTATTAAAATTCATATAAATCTAAGTATATTTAATTCAGATTTATTTAAATTCTATTGAAATCCATACAAATTTAGATATATTCAATTTATAGTTTTTAATAATCTAAATAAATTTAGATGTATTCAAAAAAAGGTTTAGCCTTCTTATTCAACTATTAACCTTATCCCTTATTTAGAGCTCTTAGATTGACTTTAATAACTATCCTTGTAATCTATTTAAGGGCTTCAATTAAGGGGTAAAGTTAGTAATTGGGTAAGATAGTCAAACCTTTTAAAAAATAATAGACTTTGTAAATTTTCTATAAGTGATAGACTTAAATGGATTTAAAAATAAAATTTGTAAATGAAAAAATCTATAACAAATCTTGCCCTATTCTCAAAGATTTTATTGGATTTCATTAAAAAATATATATTTAATAACATCTATATGAAATCTATAGAATCCATGAATTATATTTAAATCTATCATAAAAAAAAAAAAAAAATCCATCAAAACTTCAATAAATTTTTGATTGAATATACTCTCCTTAATCCCAAAAATTCTCAAAATCTCTTAGGTGTGAGTTTTATTAACATCCCCAAGATAACCTGAACTCACAACTTTTAGAATGTAAGTGTGCGGGGGCTATCACTAGCCCTATCCCATCTAGACTTCGTTTGATATAGTTTCTCCACGTAGATATTTTAGAAGCAGAGTTTTTACAAGTACAATTTTTTTAAAAAAGTTATTGGTTGTTTGATTTTCAATTAAAAAAACTCTTTTAGATTAAATTTACCAATAAGGATTAAATGATTTTAAGGGTAAGTAATATTAATAGGGTTATATTAGGCATTTTAATTTTTTAAAAGTCTAAAAAATCTATTTAGAAAAACTTAAAATTTGAGTCTTTTTAAGTAGACATATTTCAATTTTTTTAATTATCTGGAAGCTCTATCTGGATGACAATCAAACTAAACAAAAAAATTCAAAAAGAGCTTTAGGGATTAAAAAAATATTTTTAATCAGTAGATAAGTTATGCTAAACATACACATAATCATATTGACCTATTAATTCTCTAATTAGAGATAAAGATAAAAGCAAAAATGCACTTAATTAGGGCAAAACTTTATTTTAGTCATTGAGGTTTAAAAATATATAAGTTTTTAAAGCTCTTTTGGAAACAGCTATTTCATCCCAAATTTTTCCAAAACTCATCAAAAAAGTCCAAACCATTAGTCAACTAATAGTTAATAGTGACAGATAGTTTGGATAGAAATAGTAAAATGGTCTTTTTATGGGAAAGACTAAGATCATGACACATGGATAACTAGGATTTTAAACATATAAAAGACATTTAAAACAATTAAAAATTAAAAAAATTAAATTTAATTAATTAAAAAATATGAAAGCTATATGGAAGGGGAGATTAAAATTAATCATGAAAAAAATTAAGAAAATTAAAAAAAAAAATGGATTCAAACATCTAAGTTTGAACCCAAAATGTTAAAGATTTGGGTTGCAAGCCTAGACTTTCGAAACAATTTTAAAAAATAAAAAATAAAAAACACTCAGCAAATTCATCTTCATCCTTATTTTTCAAATTGATTTGGATTAAAATACACCCAATAACCTTAAACACCAACCTAACAAACATCTGTTAAACCTCAACATCAACAGACCTCAACATCAACCAGAGCATGTTTTGGTTCAAACCTTGATTATGGGTTCTGATTCTAAGTTCGATCAAACTCAGAACTTGCGGCTGGAGAAGAGGAAAGGGAGACGAAGAAAAAGAAGAATAGGAGAGGAGAGATTGGAGGAGACGATTAAGAAGAAACTGAAAAAGAAACTAAAGAAGAAGAAGAAGAAACTGAAAAAGAAACTGCAAAATCTCGAATTGAAATCAAATCATCACCAAATAAACTAAATCAAAATCACCAAAACCCAAACCCAAACATACCAACTCGAATCACCAACTGATATCATCAAACAAACCAAATGAAATCGTCAGAACCCAAACCCAAACATCGTCATCGCTAACATCAAATCTTGAAATTGAAATCAAATCATCAACAAACAAACTAAATCGATATCACCAAACCCAAACCCAAACATGCCAACTCAAATCACTAATTGATATCATCAAACAAACCAAATGATATCATCAGAACCCAAACCCAAATATCACCATCGCTAACATCACTAAAGAAACCAAACTGAAGAGAGAGAAAGAGAGAGAGAAAGAGGTACAAAAAAGAGACCTTTAAGGTTCAACTTGGAGTCGTTACCATCACCAACATAATTGTTGGATTTGGAATCATCATTGACTTTAAACCACCATTGCTGACATAATCAAGCCACCCAAATCATCACAATGAGCTGGGTTCAATGCCCTCCTCGTTGATGATGACCTCTCCACCATCATCGCCAAGCCTTTCGAATACTTCAATTTGGGTTCGAAGCACTCTAATAGTGGGTTTAATAACTCAGATCGTTAAGACAATTTGGATTCGGCTCTCTCCTTGTCAACGACAACCTCTCCACATGGTGGTTTGTTGATGATAATGACATTTTTTGTGGTGGTTTGATGATAGTTGAGAGTTTTTAGTGGCGATGATTGATTGAAGCATGGTTTGATAGAGATGATTTATTATTATTATTATTATTGATTATTTTTCTTTTTTCGATTAAGTAAAAGACTTTTAATTATATGTTTATTTATTTTTAATATTTTTATTTAATAGGGGTAAAACAATAATTTATTACACTATAACCAAAATAAGGGACAAACAAGTCATTTTCTTTTTTGTCTCTTTTAACCATCAATTGATTGACGTTTTGGATTTTTTTAAAGAGGTTTTAAAACCTTAACGATGAAATGAACTATTTTCAAAATAGTATTAAAAATTGATATTTTTTAAAACTTTAAGGACTAAATTGAAGTTTTCCTCTCAATTAGTGATATTAGAGATAAAAGATTTTTTTATTTTTTTATTTTTTAAAAAAAAAGGTACACGCTCTTTGGTGAAGCGTGAAAGAAGCAAGGGTGTCTAAAGAAGCCAAACCCTAACAAAAAAGAAGCCGATTTGGAGCTTTAAACTAACGGCACTACCCCTAACTAGGAGGTGACTTGGTCTTCTTTTCTCATCCACATATCTCTACTTCGCCGTTACTTGCATTTCCCATAAACCTCTTTACACCCCCTAATATAATATCCTTTTATTTTCAATTTTTCAATTTTTTATTAATTTATAAATAAATAAATGAACAAACGACCCAATAAATTGTTAAAAATATTATTAATACAAAACCAAACCTTACTTGTTCACTTTTAGCATCACTATTCACCACGCGTTGTTTGTTGAAATGAACCTCACGCGCATGCACGCACGTACACCCTCTGAACACCGTTTTGTTTTCGGGTTCGTCACGTATCACTGTTTACTAAGGTTAAAAAAGAAAAAGACAAAAGAGTATATAAAAATTAAAAAAAAATGTAAAATCATCATTAGTTTTGTTAATATTCAATTATATTGAAGTCCACAAGCGACAAAGACATCTCCAGAGAGGAAAGAAAGAAGGAAGATGGAAGCTGAGGGATTCCACAGCGGAAACATCAATCGTAAATCTACTTTTCTCTTGAAATTTACCACTGTAAAAAATTTTCCTTGGGGGGTAGGGACGATTTGCTTGTGGGTTGTTGTTAGATTTTATTAAAATTTAAGAGGTAGTAGGTGGACCAAGAAAAAGAAAAAAAATGGGAAAAATAGAGAAAAAATGTTTGTCCAAAATTAAAATGTTGTTATTGTACATTAGCATTATTATAATAAGATGTTGATTAGTTTCCATGATTGATTTGGTTTCTCTATTAGAAAGGAATATTTTGATGGGTAGATTTTGAAGCAAATTTTTTTGTTATGGTAAAAAAACAGATCCATTTCAGTTCTGCCACGGTTATTGACATTGACAAAGAACGTGCTTCCTGTGCCTATTTATGTTTCAATAAAATATTTTTATTGAATTGATTTTGAGATAGAGAGAGAAAGAGAAGAGAGAGAGAGAGGACAGGAGAATCAAAATCAAAGACGTGTTGAGCTGTTACCATCTTTTTTTTTTTTTTTAACAAAATCGGCCTTCTTTCTCTCTGTATATCACAGTCTTTCTCTGTTTTCCATTCTCCATTGAGTCTTGGTTTATGTATTTTAAATTATAATTAATATATATTTATATTTTGAGTTCGCCTTCTCTGAATTTGCAAGCTGTAATCGAATGAGAGCTTTTTTGTACTCTTCTTGGAAGCTCATAATAAGGTAGAGCTACTTTCTTTCTTTGTCTAGAAACAGTGTGCTTCGGTCCTCATGTCATCTTGATATCAAGACGCCATCTTTCTTCACTTCCACGCGTCTCTCTTCCATTTAACATCTCCATTTCTCTCTGACAATGAGAGCAAACTCGTAACCTCTTCTGGGTTTTGTTTATATTTTGGTCGTCGTCTGGATTTTCTTTTTTATTTAAAAAAAAAAAAAAAAAAAAACAGAGGTGGTGATGGCTCCGGGGTCGTTTGATTGGTGGAAAAAGGAGTCTCACAGAGGCACGCCTGTGGTAGTCAAGATGGAGAACCCAAACTGGTCAATGGTGGAGCTGGAAGCTCCATCTGAAGACGATTTCTTAATCTCCGGCTCACCAACCCGGTCCTTAGACAACAACAACAAGTCGCGCAACAAGAACGCCAAGCAACTCACTTGGGTCCTCCTCTTAAAAGCCCACAAAGCCGCCGGTTGTCTAACCTCCATTGCCTCCACATTCTTCTCTCTCGGCTCCGTCGTCCGCCGCCGTGTCGCCTCGGGGAGGACAGACTCCGCCGGCGACGAGAACGAAAACAAAACGGTGAGGAGCAGGTTCTACTCATGCATCAAGCTCTTCCTCTGGCTCTCAGTGGTGTTGTTAGTCTTCGAAGTGTCTGCGTATTTTAAAGGCTGGCATTTCGGCACTGCAAACCTGCAACTCCAATACATCTTCACGAGTCCAATTGCCATAAAGGGTATTTTTGATTTGATGTATTCCGGGTGGGTTTTGATTCGGGTCGAGTATCTAGCTCCTCCTCTTCAGTTTCTGGCCAATGCTTGTATTATCCTCTTCATTGTTCAGAGCTTGGATAGACTTATTCTCTGTCTCGGTTGCTTCTGGATCCGCTTAAAGAAAGTAAAACCTGTACCCAAACAGGACGATACTCCGGATCTTGAATCCGGGGAAAAGGGTTATTTTCCAATGGTTCTTGTTCAGATCCCCATGTGTAATGAAAAAGAGGTAATTTTGTTTTTGCAGGATTTTGAAGATTTTTTTTTTTTAATTGGAAGAACAATTTTTAATTGTTTGTTTTTTTTTTCCCAGGTTTATCAGCAATCTATTGGTGCTGTGTGTAATTTGGAGTGGCCTAAATCAAAGCTTTTGATTCAAGTGCTTGATGATTCTGATGATCCCACCACACAAAGTTTGATTAAAGAGGAGGTGCATAAGTGGCAAGGAGAGGGGGCTAATATTGTTTATAGGCATCGAATTATTAGAGATGGATACAAGGCTGGTAATCTCAAGTCTGCTATGAATTGTAGTTATGTTAAAGACTATGAATTCGTAGCCATTTTCGATGCCGATTTTCAACCCGCGCCTGATTTCCTTAAAAGAACTGTCCCTCATTTTAAGGTAAGTGATTGTTGCTTGTTCGTAGTTTAAATAGGATAGTGGTGCTAAGTAGGGTAAGTTGTAATGGGTTTAGTTGGTGCAATACAGGATAATGAGAAGCTCGGGTTAGTTCAGGCAAGATGGTCTTTTGTGAATAAAGATGAGAATTTGCTAACGAGGCTGCAGAATATAAACTTGTCGTTTCATTTCGAGGTAGAGCAGCAAGTGAATGGTGTGTTCTTGAATTTCTTTGGATTCAATGGGACTGCTGGTGTTTGGAGAATCAAGGCATTGGAGGATTCGGGTGGTTGGATGGAGAGGACTACTGTGGAGGACATGGACATTGCTGTCCGGGCTCATCTTCAAGGATGGAAATTCATTTTTCTCAATGATGTTGAGGTATACCTACATTTTAACATATCATAGTAAATTATAGTAATGATTGTCTTTTTTGAAATTCTAAGGGATGCTTTGGTTTGTTTTAATGTGTTCAGTGCCAGTGTGAACTACCAGAATCCTATGAGGCTTACAGGAAACAACAACACAGATGGCATTCTGGTCCCATGCAGTTGTTTCGCTTATGTTTGCCTGATATCATCCGATCCAAGGTATATACTATTTTGGACACTTATTGTATCAATAATTTAGTTCAAAAGCACAGTGACTGATACTGTTCTGTTATATAATTTTGGTTTATGCAGATTAGTGTGTGGAAGAAATTCAATTTGATCTTCCTCTTCTTTCTGCTGAGGAAACTGATCCTACCGTTTTATTCATTCACTCTTTTTTGTATAATTCTCCCGATGACAATGTTCATCCCTGAGGCTGAGCTCCCGACTTGGGTTGTGTGTTACATTCCAGCCACCATGTCATTTCTCAATATTCTCCCAGCTCCAAAATCGTTCCCGTTCATTGTTCCTTACCTTCTTTTTGAGAACACTATGTCAGTGACTAAATTCAATGCCATGATCTCTGGCCTATTCCAGCTCGGAAGTGCCTATGAGTGGGTTGTTACTAAGAAATCTGGCCGCTCTTCAGAGGGTGATCTCGTGTCACTAGTTGAGAAAGAGCCAAAACAGCAAAAGGGCTCCTCAGTGCCCAACCTTAGCGAAGTGAAGATGCAAATTAAACAACAGGAGCAAAAGGCTTCTAGGAAGAAGAAGAAACATAATAGGATATATTTGAAGGAATTGACACTTGCCTTCCTTCTATTAACAGCTTCAGCTAGGAGCCTTCTCTCCGCTCAGGGTATCCATTTCTACTTCTTACTATTTCAGGGTATATCATTCTTGTTGGTTGGTCTAGACTTGATTGGTGAGCAGGTTGACTGAAACTAGAAGATGATAGTAAGATTTGTAGAATAAGATATTGGTAATATAAGCATAGGTTACAAAAAGGGGTGGACAACGAATTCAAGTAACATGAAAAGGTTACATCTAGGGGGACAATGTGTGTGGAGGACTTAGCGTGCTTCCTCCACCCTCATTGCAAGCCCCAAAAGCCCCATTCCACCCTATACAAGAAGAAGATATTTTCTGTTATATGGACAGAAAAATGGCTTCATTTTGGACAGAAGACAACATTGGAAAGTGGAGATGCGATGCTCTTCATTGTTTTTAAGGTTTCCTTTTTTCTGTCTTCTCTTTTTCTTTTTCCTTTTGTTCTTGATTCTTTTGTTTTTGGGTCAATTCTTTTGTAAGAAAAATTGTCGTTCAAAACATCAAACAGGAATTTTAGTTACAGTTTGAGGCAGGTTAACAGTATTCCTTTTGATGCATTTGTTTCTTTCTTTCTTCAATCAATCAATCAATATGCAAATGTTCATGTAGTTGTTAATAATTTCTCAATAGCAGTAAAATGGAAAAAATTTCCCTGTTCAAGTTGTGATCTTCAGGTTCTAAAGCTATTAGTTTTTTGTTGATTGTGCCATTGTGTCCAGAAACTCCACGATAGCCTAACCGTGCTCCTTGAATTATGTAATAGTTGTTTGGTAAGTGATTATTTATTAGTGCAATCTCTATTAGTGAAGCCTTGTTTCTCTGAACTACTAGATTTTTAACTCCCTCTCTTACCCTCGATGAGACTTATAACCAATAAACCCTCTTACTCCAAATTGAGAATTCCTTGAGGAATGCTGGAAACGACCCTTATTGGGAAATGAGAGAGACATGCAGGAAAAAGAACTAGATTTTCGCATTACATTTTCAAGCTCTGAGAGTTGGTTGGCTTCAGGCTGTTGTAGTGTTATATATAGAAGCTTGTAATCAATGATCATTAAAGATAGGATAATGCAAAATATTAAAGTTGTAACTTTATTTGAATTGCTACCTCTAAGGGTGACTTTTGGCCATTAAATGCTGGGGTGTTAGGGCATTATCCTCTAAGGATTTGCTAAATAAATTTCGAATTTGTAATTAGAAAGTAGAGAGACAACTAATTTATCAGTAAAGTAGCTTTCAAAGCACAAAGTCCGTGTATCATTACACAAACAGCAGAGGGATGCACATGGGTTGGTATTGTCTGATATTCGAGCCGTGGGCCACGTCAAGGTTGTCTCGCCGAATTTATGGTTGGGAAGCAGCTGTATCACACATTGATATCGACACTTGGCACATAACGCTTTCCAAAAATTTTACAATTCTCTACTTGTAATAGTCCTCTCAACTCATCACAATTGAACCTGATTTGGTGGAAAAGCCTTGTTATTTAGTCCGATAGTAATTCAAATTCAGTGATTACATTGTAGGTGCTATTTAATGAAATAAAAGTAGTCCTCACAATCTCAATCAGTCATAGGTATCATAAACAAGTAAAGATTTTTTGTTAATATGTTGTTTGTGTTAAGTTTTTTATAAGAAAAGTTTTAAGTTTGAGTGATGTATGAGAGAAAAAATGAAACAATCTTGATTATTCATTATTTTTTATATTAATATTTCACTATATTATCAAAAATTTAGCAAGAGAAATGATAACAGAGGATGTGACAAACAGACAAAAAATATTTCATTGTCATTTTTGATTTGGTGATTAAAATAGAAGTAGATCCCACCCATTTGGTTAAAATATATCACCGTGAATTTCTTTTTGAGGACAAGATTTCAGCAAATATGTTTAGTGGGATTTCTTGTCTATTTTTCCAAGCGAAAACCTTAAAATTTGGACAATTGTAAAGTGATGTAAATGAAGCTTGAGAAAAAAGATATTGGAGTTGGTAAAATTTTCTAGTCAACTACATGATTGTAGAACAGATTAATGAAATCATTATATTAATATGCAGCTGAAGAGCATTGAAGCAAAAATTAGAATGAAATTAGTAAATATGGTCCATCAAATAAGTGGTAACTGTGGATTGATCGGACATGTGACATATTGTCTAAGTGGGGCTACATTTGAAATGGCAGCGTCTGGATTGATGTCTTTTACATATGTCATCCATTGCTCCTTTCAATCCAGCTCACCTCCCGCCACACACCCAACAACAGACGTTTATTATTTATTTTTCTTGCTTTTTTGTTTTATTTGAACTGACATTTCTTTTCCTTGCTTTTATTTGAATAGGAAGGAGCTTATTTTGAATTGAAACTATTTAAATTTGGTCAATCATTTAACTTAAAGGAAAGATGTATGTAGATAGTCGTTATGTTCAAATAAGGTCGATTGTATTGTTGTGGGGGGCTTGAATTTGTCGACTAGTTGACAACCCGCCAGTCAAGTATTCTAACATTTGCGGACTGGTTGATTTTTCTTCTCGTATTTAGAAGGTCCATCCTTGCTTCTCGACTCGAGGCATCGTTTTCTCTCTCTATATATGTATATATATATATATGGCGACAAAATAATGCTGATTTGGTCAAATCTCGTAATTTGCTTTGTTTAATCACAGCCTTTTTGTTCCAATTCTGATTAAGGTATCGGTTTTACTGCATTGACATGTAAGTATTTATTAATCATAATATCATTTTATTTGCCATTTGCTTGTACAGTACAATTAATACCTTACTTAAAATACGCTAATTGAGATTTAATATAAGTGTTTTTTCACTTTAACTTTGTGATAAGGATTTCAGTCCTATATTTATCCATTAAATCGTAAAGTGTAGAGAAATCTCTCCCTTATAGTGGAAGTGATATTTCAAACTATACTTATCATACATTGATCTCATCAAGTTTGACAAGTTAACGACTTGATTGGTATTATATTTTTTTTTTAAAAAAAAATCTTTGCATTATTATTTGTTATAAAAGATTGAAATTATTGGCATTTTTTGAAAGTAATCTTGCAGTTTTAAAAAAGAGAAATATTCATTTATGACTTCAACTTCGTCTTCTTCATCCTCTCCAAATATTAATGCTCCTGTCACTCCTTATTTTAAGTCTCTATCTTTTAAGATAGATGGTTTATATGAAATCTCTTACGCCCCTGATGACAAAAAAATTCATGAAACAGTTACCCATCATCAATCCTTATTCTGCTTTTACTAAACCCAATACATCTCTTGTAAAAACTATCAAAACTCTTGTCAAACCTAATAGAAAGTCTGTAAAAGAATATGTATAATTTAGTAAGTTTGATAACTGCCAACTGCTGCATCTTCCCAGGAATAATATGTCATCTTGGAAATCTCTCAAACTTCCATTAACCAATGGAAGCAAGAAGAATATACTCATATATATTTTGGTACCATAAGACTAGCTGTCACTTACTATGGTAGAAAAGGCCTCCTAGTCTTAGTTCTACTAGCCCTTCTAAATACCTATTATAAAGAATACCAACATGCTTATATAGCCACTATGTTGACCATTTTAAATGTAGGAATTGTTGTTCTGACACTATATCCAAACTTTAACATATCCTTAAAATATGAGTTATGTTCATAAGTCCTTAAAGTCCAGGTTCAAATCACATATGTCATCTAAAAGAAAGGATCTATCTCCACAACCTTGCATTATCAGATGATATGAAGAATACAAGATCAGGTTATTGATCTTTCTCTTCTTTTAGCCACAGATGCCCTATTTCTCATAATGGACTCTCAACACACTTCTCATTGCATGTCTATCCCTAGGCAAAATAGTAGACAAGAACTCATTAAACTGTTACCAAAACAATGGGTAACAAGTTATAAGGCCACTTTCAAGCAAAAAGAACCTGTGGTTTCTCAGAAGTTCAGTATAAAAAGAAATAAAAATGGTACTACTACCATTGTCTTTTCTAAACCAGATGTCAAACCAAGTGCACCTCCTCTAGAGTTTGCCACACAATTTTTTATTTCTTCAATAAATCTTGACTCAACAATTCAAAAGGATGACCCTAAAGTTTATTGTTTTCGGCTTAATAACACTTTACTACTTTAAATGCCCTAAAACTTAGCACTACCCATTTGATATTTTATGTCCCTACCAAGGATGCCAAGCTAACAGAACAGAAGACATGTTCAAAAGAAAAAAGAAGCCGGCCAAAAATAGCAATACAGATCTCCTCCTACAAACCCTTCATGGGAACATTGTGATTCTAAACCAAAAGAGCTACCCCTAAGACCATATCCACAAAAGTCTTTGCCTTGTTATAAAAAATCCTTAAAATAGATAGCCGAAAACTCACCTACAAAGCCTTCATCTTTAATACCAGTAATGATGATACAAAACCCTCAAGAGTTGAACTATGAGAAAAACTTCCCAACCTTGTTAGAATAAGCTAACTAGAAACCCAAGGTAGTTCCATCCCAGACAATCCAACCTAATGGAACCATCAAATTTGTTTCACAGGTAGAAGTTGTTCTCGATTGGCAAACTGAAAATGCTGTACAACAAAGCAGAGTCATATACAAAATAGATCAAAAGGTTGTTCTAGTTACTCAGCAGATGAACTCACATGCTCAAAATACCACCAGAATCATTAAGCAACTTCAAAAGCAAATTGCTCAACTTCATAATGAGCTTATGCAACTGATGCAAATGACATATGGCTTCTTTGCCACTTTTTTACATAAAGACGTAGAGATGAGAAACTTAAAGACTCAACTAACATCTCTACAACATATGTTTTACAAGTAGTCATCTTAGATGTTTAATATAGTACAGATGTTCTACAATCCCTTTAATAGTACAATTTGGAGTCCTCTGTTAGCTACTTTTCTTAGATATAGCTAATGCTTTGCCAACACCAAATATCTTGTCCAATACGGAAATAACATTTAGCACAACAGGACAACTGTATACCCAACTCAAGCAACAAATGGAAGAGCAACTACAACAATCTAAAACAGCTAAAAGAAAGGGAAAACAATCAGTAGGTTTAAGCTCCAAAAAGGCTAAACCAATAAATGATCCCCTAGAAATCTCCAAACCACCTTCTCAATTGATGGTATCAAACCCACTATTAGACTTCTTAACAAAAGTAGCTACTCAACACATTCCAAAGCTAAATAATGAGTCAAGTATGACAGTAATCCAGGACCAAGAACCATCTTCTTTAAAGTCTTCTTCAGAATTACAATCCTCATGAGTTTAGAAGATTATACAAACATTTCTTCAGACCCTAAAGCTTCATCTGATTAACATCTCCAAACTCAGTTTATGAATACCTAACCACAGGTGTTTAAACTAGAAGAAGAAGTGATCTTAGAACCAAATGAACCAACTAATACACCTTAACAAGATCAATAATAACATACCTCTTCAATAAAGATTCATACATTTACGTTGGATGACATTCCTCCATCCAAATGGAGAGACAAAATGTTTGAACTCTAAGCATGGCTACAAGCTGAAAAGCTAAAACTAAGTGCTTAAGTCCAACAAGTCCTTGCCCATTTCAGAACAAGACTAGAAGGAACTCTTAGAGATTGGTAGACCAATCGAGGACAATATAGGTAAATGTAATTGTGCAAATACCCACCATTGACCAAGCCTTGTACCTGTTATACGACGAGTTCTATGGACTTCCCCAGTCATATGAAAACTAGATGCGCAAAGAATTTTTTCAAATGAAGTGTTGCTCTCTAAGACAAAAGAATTTAGACAAGCACTATAAAGAAATGCTTCGACGATACCATGTCCTTAAAGGCATGGATGACCCGAACATGAAACAAGTTTTTCTAACCTTCATCTCGAAGTCTTTAAGTCAGGAAACAACAAAGTTTATGCAAGTCCGATGAGAACAACTTAATCAGACTTATCCGGGAGAAATTTACTAGTTTATACTAACTGCGTTAGACAAGTTGTATGCTAAGAAAAAATTCTTTGATGACTACCTTAAGCGATCTAAGCAGCTTATAAAAGTTTGTCACAGATCAGACTTGCAGATTAAATGCAAAGAGGAAAAGAATTGTATATATCGTGGTCAAAAGAAGAAAACACACTACAGGAAGTTCAGCAGAAGACATTCGCATGACCATACACCTAAATTCAAACACCACAAGCACCACAAACCCAAGTTTTGATGTTTTCTCAACAGAAATAAGATGAAATGGAGAATTACGAACTGATGCTACTTATGCAATAACAAAATACATTTTGCCAAAGACTGCCCCAAAAGAAAGAAACAGGCACAACAGATAGTTTAGCATTTATCACAAGTTACAGGTATAAATCTCTCCAATGATGAAATTGAAAGTTTGTTTTTTGTATACACAACCAATCTAAAAATCAGTTTATTTATCTAGAATTTAGAGAAGGTATGACTCTCGACCCCTTCTTGGGACTTACTCGATCAAGTACTGTTAACTCCTTACTCTATCACAGAAACCAATTCAAAGACCAATTAAGAACCAAAGGGGATAGATGACTAATGTTAGCAAATCATGCAGATGAAACACAATAATACAAATCAGTCTAAAGAAGAGAAGAAAGACTTTTAGCTAGAGAGGTTTTAGAAAACATAGTTTATTATTGAAAAAATTCTTATTTACAATTGAGGAAAGTTCTGGTTTATATAGAACTTCAAATACATGCATAACTGCTTACTACTTACATTATTTTACAAACATAATAACAAAATAGTAAAAGCTAAACTAATTGTATACGCGTGGTCGACACACTTTAATAAATTTTGGGTTAGTCGAAATCTTTTGATTGCTTATGGTGACGTGTCTGATGGTTTTGTATGAAATCTGCTTTAACTTTTAAAAAGGACTGTCGAACACCTTTTGACTGATCAGAAAGAGAAATCTGATAGGTTCATTTGATCTAGTGCTTCATCATCATCACTTGTCATGCATCCACTAACTTGTGCCTTCTTTTGTGCTTCACATGTCTTCTGTATTTCAACCTTATCCAAAAGAGAGTCATCAAACATCATTTCTGGTTGTTTGTACCATACTAATGTGTCAGCAAATAACCTAGAGTGGGAGATAAGGTTGACTGCTTCTTTTGTCGTTTCTATTAATGCTATCTGGTATCAAATCTAACTTTTGTTTCCATGATCTTTTATTCTTGTAATGTGTCAGACTGTGAGTCTGGGAGAAACCAATCAGGATAACCATGTCTGGTAAAGTGATCCATAAGTGACTCTACATACCTATCTTGAGCTTTTCTAAGATCATCAAGGTATGTTTGAGGGTATTGTTCCCATGGTGCGTCATCTTCCGTTGTTGGCTAAGTTTGAGAGGGAATTATTTGGTTTCTTTCAAATAGTATTTTTTGTATGGGTCGGACATGTGTTAGGTAGTTATAAGCTTTTCCAAATACCTGCACAATGTGGTTGGCTAAATTTTCAAAAAATAGCTGGGTGTAGCTAAAGTCATTTGGTCTAACTTTTATGAATCTGTAGAATAGGAAGAGCAACCATTTTTCTCTAGATGGTTGTCCTTGGAATCGTGAAAGCCAATTATTGAGAGGTTGAAACCATTGAAGGAATTGGACTAAATGATTGAGAGACTCATCTGTGCTATGGTTGATTTTTTCTAAGGTTGTGATCATGAGGTGGTTAAGAAATTCTAGTGCAATGTGGTGAATGTGAAAAAGATACTAAACAAATCATAATAATTCTTTTGGATAATTTAACAAATTATGGTAATTGTTTACGAGTATTGTAAAGACTTTAGCAAAAGGGTAGACGGGATGGACACTTAATGCATCAAGAAATATTTGACCATATTTCTCAATACATTAAGTCTAGTAATGGAACATTAATTTTTTAATCTGATGTAAGGGAAACTGGGTATGAATTAATTTATTGAACTTTGGAGGTGTGTCGGTATGAGTATGACTAGAAGAGGGTATACCTAAGTGTAAGCTATACATAAAACATGGAATGATGGGAGTATTGACTGTTGCTGCTTTTGTTCTGAAGAGATAATCAACAAGTGTATTATTTTCACCTTTGATGTGTTTGACAGTGAAGGAATACTTGTTGAACCACTATGGCCACCTGAGAAGTTGTTGATAAGGTATCTTCTTATGAAACTATAGCATTTGTGTGAAAGATTTCATGTCCATTTCCACTAAGAATTGATGACTAATGAGATGGAACTCAATCTTCTCAATTGTGTATTTAACTATTAAGATCTCCTTAAATATGGAGTGGTAATAGAGTTTATGGGACTTAAACTGTCTGACACCTTTTACATCTTGTTCGAATAAAACGCACCGCAATAATGTTCACTTGTATCTGTCTGTAAAATTCGCTTTCTTATAGATGAAATCTTTAATGAAAGAAGATCTTGTACTATCTTCTTGAGTTGGATTACAAAGTTGGTTTGTTGGTTCGTCCATGGAAGAGGTTCTCTTTTGAGAAGGCTAGACAATAGCTTGACATATTTGGATATATGGGGAATGAAAGCTCTGACACAGTTGATAATCCCCAAAAATTGTTAGATTTATATTTTGGAAGTGAGTGTCTTTGGGAATTTGAGAATCTCTTATGCTATGTGAGCTTGGGTTTGATATTTTTCTTTTGCTAAGGTCATGCCAAAAAATTGTATTTGAGATTTGACAATCTCTATTTGCTTTTCTGCAAGCATGATTCCCTTTTCTTTTGTGATTTCTACGAATTGGTATAGCAATTGGAAGTATCTCTGTTTATCTTTTGAGAAAAGCAAGATGTCATCAATGTAGATAAGGGCTGAGTGAAGGATAAACTCATAGATTTTGGTCATAGCTTGTTGGAAAAATGAATGAGCTACTTTGAGACCAAATGGTAAAACTTTTCATTGATAATGGTGATTTGGAATATGAAAAACAGTTTTATGCCTATCTTCAGGGTAAATACCTATTTACCAAAAGCTTGCTTTCAAATCAAATTTTGAAAACAATTTTGCATCATAAAGTTGTACAAAGAGGGTAGGTTTAGAAGGTAAAGGGAATTTATCGTCCTTAAAGAAATGATTGAGAGGATGGTAGTTAATAGCCAGTCTGAGTTTTCCTCTAACTTGTTTTGACCTTTACTTGACATAGAATGCTTTCACACGCCCATTATGAATTAGAGGGCTCAATCAGGTTTTGTTTTAGCAATTGGTTGCATTCTTGTTGGGCTCAAGTGAGATGGTCAGGATGCATACCCAAATGGCTTGCTTTAGTAGAGTTGACATCTTCATTAAGTTTAAATGGCAAGTTAACAAAGAGTCTGGATTCTGCCATAAGGGTGATTGCACTTTGAAGGAATTATGTGTGATTGTCTACACATGACTGTGTTTTAAGAGAAAGATTCTATGTAAAATCATCTTGGATTATAGGGAAAAGTTTAGGACAAGAAGTTCATGGTTGGAAAGATGACTTATACTCGATCACTTCAGGGAGGATTCTGAGTTTGGCTAGTTTGGAGTACACATCGAATTCTAGGGTCATATCCTTTCTAGGGAGTTCAGATCCTAATATCTGGTGAAACGTAGAGCATCCAGGGAAGATTTAGATTTTTATAGTGGCCTCCAGAATTGATCAGAAAGGATTTTGGAGTTCATGATTGATTTTATAACATCAGTGTCAATTGGTCAATAGAGCATCAACATTCTAAGTTGTAAGAGAGTGGTATGAGGTAGGATTTGCCGTCAATAGTGGTCTGGTTACAACTTACAATAATTCATCTTTGATGATATAATAAAGTGAAAATGATAGAAAAGAATGTGCCCCTAAATAGGGACGAATTTAATTGTGGTACGAAATTATAGATTCAAAATTTTTTTACAAGAATTCTCCCACTCTGGAGTCAGAGAGGATAAAAAGGTGAATATATATACAAAGGCATAGATAGTAACAAACGAGGGTGATGCACACTGAGTCATTTCTGGATTCCATGCTAACACAGATGGCGGTTATGCCTAAATTTCTTTCTCGACCACCTATCTTTATTTAATCCAGGATCAACGATCAAGGGTCAAATTTAGTTTATAACAAACGCCATAATCCATCACATTTATATGGTTAAGATGACAAATAAAAACATTTATACTACTTTTTCTTGAAGTAGTTCATTTTTTAATTACAAGCTCTTTTTTCTACATAACAATATTACAAAAATAGGTATTCACAAAGCAACTTCTTTAACTACTATTAGAGAATGGATGCGGCTGAGTATTGACTAGCAGACCAGTGAACACAACGGAACCCACCACACGTGTAATTATCTACTTGAATGTTGAAACAAACCCAATATGACGAAGAAGTCTAGCAATATGGAATTATGTATTGCTTTCGACCACAGCGAACCCTCTGGATTCTGATGCCATATTGCCATTCGCATCTAAATCTTCATAGCCAACTAACGTTTTAGCCAGAGAACAAAATACATCAGAATGACTTATGCTTGAAGCTTGGATAAAAGATCTAACGAGGATAGCATTCTCTCACAATCACTTCAGATTGTAATATCAAAAGAACAAAATTTTCACTTATGTTTTCTATTAGAATAGTCAATTGTGGACATTATATGCTAACCAGTGGTAACTTATTATTATCATTATTTTTCTACACGAGTCAAGAAATTTGGCCAAACTACGTATCGCAAGGGTGCGCATGCATCACAACATGCTCTATAAATAGATGACCTGCTTTTATACATATATACTGAAAAATAGAAAAAAGAAACCCCATTCACCTTTGATATGAACCTACCAATACAACAACAATATTAGAAACTCAGAAAATTCCTCAAAATTTAGTTAGATAGGACTCTTGAGCTCTGATGAAAACTAAATACTATCAGGAAAAAGGGTAAATGATGCAGCGGAATATGTTGGAGCCTTACTTTCTCCTTATTCTCCATGATCTTTTTCGGAATGTTAATCATTTCATGATTTCATGTCTTTTCTTTCTTCTTTTATAGCTTCATAGGACACCATTACCTCTTTGAATTTTGCCTCAGCAGCTTCTGCAACAAAACATTAACAATTAACTTCAAATAACCAATCCACATAACTGGCATCACTAGGCAAGATTTTAGTTAATAGTGGTCAATCATATCTGACCTTTATTATCTTGGTTCTGATCTGGGTGAAATTCTTTTGCCTTAACCTGAAATGCTATCTGCAGGGATGAAAAGAGGAATCATTTAACTTTAACAGATGTAAATTTGAAAATGGGATGCATAGAATGGAAAAACTGAACAATAGTTTGATTTATCACCGAGCACTACCAATTCCTGGTAACAACATTTTGCTAAAACCAAGATTGTTCAGAAATCAAAATGAGCCTTTATTACAGATGGGTAACAACATTTTAATTTACCTTAAGCACTTATTGAATTAGGTAAGTGTGCTTTAACTCCAGAAAGCATCTAAAATATCTTACTGGTCATACAAATGAAACTAGAGCAAGGTTGATCTATGATAAAGGGGCAACCAAAAATCAAGATACACAGCTGGTAAAGGAATAACAAATCACAGAGATAACTATTAAACCCAAGTATTGGAACAATAAAGTATCCCCTTCAATGAATAGAAAGCTGTTCAAAGCAACCAAAATTGCATGTAAGGAGCCATGGAGTTTACCTTAATCTCAGCATCTGTGTAAGGAATTCTCCTGGACCTGTGCAATGAGAACCACGCGAGGTAAATGGAATTATTAAGTATTCACCAAATACACTAAAGCACGACAACCTTATATACACACTACGTTTTTTCCTTTTTTGGGCACCCAAAACTCCCCCAACCTTTCTCAATGTACCTCAAGCTCTACATTCTGAAGTCATAAAAACATGATTCAATAATCATGATTCAGCAATAACAGCTACTAGATCCTGAAAAGCACCAAAATTTCTAGCATTTTGTTTCAAGTTCCACCAACAGCGTCACCACTTAAAAGTTTAAAAAGATTGCCTAAGCACTGGAATTGCGTAAATTAATGAATGGTAAACTACAAATCTATGAACTTCAAAATATACTCGCTTCAGACATTCCTAAGAAAACAAAATCCCTTACTGATTCTCACATTCTTTGCAGGAATTTATCAAGATATGTATAGTTCAGATGGCTAATTAGTTTGCTGATTTAAATTTACTCCATCAAGCCACTATTGACAATAATAGAACATGCAAATAACCAGATGTAACAAGGCGAGTCAATAGGCAGAAGTACAATAATTATCCTTTATCCAGAATAAAAAAATGAGAACAACTCATCATTCCACCAACTTGGAAGAAAGGGGCTGACTAGGGAAGTGATGAGATGAGATGTACACAAAATCCATATAATCATTGCAATACAAAGCCATTTACTCCAATAGTTTTTACATAATTCCACATATATTGTCAACTCTTCAGGATGATTAATGAGTTTTACAAATTATTTTCTCAGATCTTTTAATTTATTGGTTGTATAACATTCAAATGGTTTCTTGTTTGTTTGAAAAGCATAAAATCTCACTAGACTCTATCGATGATATCAAAATGTGCCAACTGAACCAGTAAGATTGCCATTTCTCAACACAACTGTGACAATTATTACCTGTCAAGACCCAAAACAGAGTAGTGATGCGACAATGAATAGCTTTCATTGGCTCTAGGGGGTTGCCTGTAGTGAGTCCTTTGGTCTCTGTAGGATGTATCAGCTTTCCAATACCAATCATCACGCTGGAAGTGCTGATGATAAGCACCAGCACCATTTTCCCTCCAGCTTTCATAGCTTCTTTTGTATTTATTCCTTTCTCTGTTGAATACACTTTGCATACGCCTTATTCGCTCCTGAGAAGATAAGAAAACCATGGTATAACCAATAATTATCCCAATGAGACATAAACAATCAAGACAAACACCCAATTGTGAGCTAACAGCTAATAGCCAAGTATGAAATAACCACTTTAAATCAAGCAATTAGCAGAGGTTACAATGTTTAAGCATATAGGATAGAATTACCAACAGTCAAATCAGAACAATGGTTTGGATACAAAGATTATGCTGCCAAGCAAAAGGTGATACAAGAACCAGATATGAATTTCTCAGATATCAAGCCATTCACAACTTCCAAGATACCGACAACTTTCGAACTACCAAGCATTCAAATATATGACGGACTGAGATAACGATCAAACATGTGAATTACGTTCATAAAAAACACAAATCAGACATGAAAAAATGAGCAAACACCAATTGATCATGACCATTTCAGACAACCACAAAAGTTCCATTTAAGTTTTCAAGGCAGATGGACACATCACAACTACAAGCAAAATGTAGATCAACCATACACAAAACGAGTAACCAAATAAAATGCTGTTAAATATTCAGGCCACAAGTCCAGCTTAATTTTGGGTTATTCAATTTCACATAAGCTTCAAAGTCACGGCAGCTAACTGAGTGAATGAATTACTATAGTATCTGTCCTCAGCCAAAAAGACAAAGGACATGACTAACAAGCCCTAAGCAAATATAATTATCGATGTTAGAACAATTCATAAAAATCAGAAAGGAATTTCCACTCCACCCACTTCATACTCCCTAAAGGACATAAATCAAATTCTAGCAATTTCAGTTGTGGAAAATCACATATTAAAAATCCACCATCATTGCTGTGCAAAAGGGAAGGGCAGGAGATGAGACTGAGAGGAAGAGGCAGAAATGAGTTGGATTGCTAGACATATATTTTTAATGTCTTACCACTACATTATTGAGACCTAATCATTTGGCTTCCTACAAATATCATGAATTAACTTCAACCTACATTTCACAATTTTGAAGAAAGCAATCTAAATTTTCAAAAGGATGAGGAGAGGCTTACAAAAAGAAAAAAAATATATGCAAGGCAGCAAAATAGAACAAAGATAATAAGAAGCCAAAACTCACAACTCTCTCCATTTCTTCTTCATACTCCTCTTGCATTCGACGATTATACCTTCTCCATGCCTCTTCCTGAAAGGATGTCCGGAAAGAACTACCAGTTGATCCTTTCCACGATGACTGTGACCTGGTTAACTTTTATGATGCAAATACAACATAATCAGCTTGACTAGTATTTAAATACAAAAATCAATAAATTACAGGTATTTTCAGAAGGAAAATTTTAAATCCAGACATTTCAAAGCAGATAAAGTACATGTCTACAATAATATATACTTAATTTTATTAAAAATATTTTCTGAACCACAAAACAAACAACGAACCATAAACTAATACTATTATTGTCATCAATTCATTGACAGAGGTAACAAAATCAATAATGTCAACATACTAACCAAAGATAGAGTTACCTACAATTGACGAAATCTGATCTCAAGTCTCAACAGCTTAAAAATTTCCAATGTCCAAAAACATGTAACTGAGGCTATAAAGACTGCTCTTATAATAAAATCACCTAAAGTCACACTCACTTGCATGTTCTTAAAAAACCAAATAGCATAAAGATAAAGACAAGCAAACTCTTCATTCTTTCCAAAATAATTATGATGAATCTAAATTATGTTGTTACCATACTTCAATTGCATTGTGTGAGGGTGAATCCTTAAGAGCTATATTATAGCTTCTAAAATTTGCAGAAACGGAACAATACTAAAGCCATTTCTGCTTCCACCTTAAAGAGACTATCCAACATAGGAATTCCAATCACAGAAAAAGCCTAGCATTTACTGATAGGTGAAAGACATAATATGTCTACCTGAGAATAAAACCAACCAACAGTTCTCCGCAGCTGACCAACCTGCCAAATTGCTATAAGCATCAAATGAAGTCTCTAACAGAATGGCATCCAACAATGATACTTTACTACCAGCAACATATCCACTTCCAAAGAACCAAGAGACAAAAAGCTCACATGATTTTAACCAAGATATTTAATGTAACAGTCCAAACTTTTCAGGAAAACAAAGTTAAATTTAATCTCGGCAAGAGGCCTTTTCCTCAAATCCTAAAATTTCCATTGTAAAGTGTGATAACATTTGGTTCAGGAATCCAATTATGTAACACACATGCGACAGCAGAGAGTTTTATAACAACATTTATGCTATTCTCTAACCAATTAACTTGTCTCTATTTTCATATTAGCAAACGTAATGCCAAATGTGAATCAGTAATGTGGGTTCTCCCACCAATCAGGTCCTTCAGTTAACAATTTGATAATTTAAAAATGAAACTTACAAATTTCATAATCGACAAAGCTAAGTATAGTGAAAGTGTTTTAAAAGAAAAGTGAAGATCTAGAATCTCAAAAATTGAAGACCAACATCGAGCACATTTAACAATCAAAACTGATCATCAAACTTATCACAACGTCATTCACGAGTAAAATCATTACACGAATTGAACAGCCTTATTGCTAGTACAAATACTCCAAAGCTAATAAAATTATCAATCAATCCTAAATCAGTAAAACTGCATATCTGCAACCAAAAGCACATTTTACTATTTCCTAAACATATTCCATCAAAACAAGAATTAGAAAAAGAGAGAAACTTACAGCGAAAGTGGTGGCAGTGGCGCCAATTAGACCGAAGAGAAAAATACCCCAGAGTTTGACGTCATCTTTTTCTTGATAAGGTCTGTTTGGCGGCGGCCATGGATTATCCTTATTCCGGTTCGCATCTTCCCCTCCCATTTCCGCGGGAATTCAAATTCTCTTCGTTTTCAATTCAAGCGTTGATGATTGAATTCCACAGACCCTAATGGCATGGTTAGGGTTTTTCGTTTAATTGGTTTTTTCTTTCAAGACTAGAAATCGATTCTTTTGTGCACTGACTTTGAGTATATGAATATGATATATTATGACTCTTGGCTCGCGTAGTCGTAGTTGTGAATTGATCGGATTGGAGAGAGAACCGTGAGGTGGGAATTTGGCCAAGGGCGAAATCTAGTGTCGCCGCTCGGAGACGAATAACACTGTCTCAACAACAGCGTTGTTTACTTGGCGTTATTTTAGCGGTTGATATTAAACGACGTCGTTAAAAGATTGGGTTCGGTGAGGCGATCTCTTAGACTAGAATCATGTGGCTGCGTGTCTGGGCACTTGGGCCTAGAGTTCATGGAGAGAAAAGCACTGGACTTGGGCCACCGCGCTTCCCACAATCTCACAATAAACAATTCCAGTAAGAATGGCGGTTTTGTACCCCACTAAAGTTGTGTGTGCACGACTGTCGTCTATGCATCCCTATAAAATATTATTTTAAAAAAATGAAAATGGTCAGAAAAATCCATCTAAAAAGGATGAAATTTGTTTTTACCCATAATTTTTTTAAAAAAATTGTTTTTAACCCCTCAAACAAATATATTTAATGATATACTCAAATTACCCATAATACCCCTGTACATATTTACAAAAAAACCCTAAACAGTTAAAAATTTATGAAAAACCGAAACGTGAAATTACGACAAAGCCCTTACATATATATAGATCTCAAAAATCGATGGATCTCACTTCCATCGATTTCCCACTCAAAACCACATCGGTTTTTGTCAAACCCGAACCCGATCGCGACCCGACGAGTGAGATTGACATTTTCCGGCCATTCGCGCGACGTTGCCGACCTTCCCCGAGGAGCTCCTACCGTCGACGAACCTGCAGAAATTGCGAAGGTAAGATTTTTGAAATGTTTGTTGTAGTTTTTGATTGAGATTTGAGATTTTGAAATATTTGTTGTGTTATGGATGTTAGGTTATGATTATTAGGTTTAGAATAGGTTGGATTTGATTATGTTTGGTCGTATTTGGGTTAAAAATGACCGATTCCGACGAAAGCAGAGTCGTCGAGATCGGATCGGTTTTTTAAATCGGTTTTTCATTTCGGTTTTTCAAATCGGTTTTCAAGTTCGGTTTTTCAAGTAACCGAAGTGAAAAACCGATCTTCAAAACTAATCATGGAAAACCGAGGTTGAAAACCGATATGAAAAACCGATCATGGAAAATCGAAGTGAAAAACCGATCGATTTCATTTATTGGTTTTTAAGATGCCGAAAAAAACCGATTCAGTTTATATATCCCTACTGATGATTTCTTTGCTGTTTTTATTTCATACAGATAGATTTCAACTATAAATATAGTTCACAAACAATTGGCACACATACGACCAGGAATACACATATTGGTCAAAGATTGGTTAATAAGATAATTGTCGTTATTAATAGAAGAAATCTATACGATCGGTTCATGGCAGAATGTCCGTTCGGACATATTTTGAAGATAACCGATAATACGGTTGCTGGTTCCGTGATTTTATAGGTGCTTGCTAAAGAGTTAAAGGTCACTAGTGCACGCCGTGATAAGAGGTGGTTTGAAATTGGGGAGAAAAGATATAGGTTTGGGAAATAGGAGTTTTTGTTGGTGACATGACTTCCTTTTGAGGGTATCGACCGTAAAATCTACCAAACAGTATCAAATGATCAAAACGGTCTCCTATGGTGAATGTTTAATGGAGTGTCGCCGAAGGTGAGCCAGTTAGTCACATTTCTTGAGACAAGAAGTCATATAGGCCAGCGAGACCGTGCAGGCCAAGATCTAATAAATGATGAAGATCTTTGAAGTTAGCGAATGTAGGGATTGCTTTTCATCTCTTTATGGGACTGGATAACAGGGTCAATATTTATCTATTTATATGGGTCCTAATTGAGAATACAGATACGTGAAAGACATTCCTTTGAGATACATTATGCTATAGTGTCCTGTTGCACTGTCTCGACATGACACTTAATAAAGAACGGATCAGAAAATCATCAAGAACCACTAATATTTATGGCTATGTGTTGGTGTTTCAGGTATAACTAATACTTTCAATATTTATTGCTTCCTTCTATTACGATTAATATATAGGGTTATATGTATGTTTTTAGTTTAATCAATTTTGCATTATATATTATCTGGCCATTACTAACTATATGTATGTTTTTTGTTTAATCATTTTTACATTATAGTGGTGATTAGTGGATGTGTTCCCAATGTTACGAGAGAAGATATAAAAAAATATCCCGTTATTACAAAATGATCTGCCAAGATGTATAAGACGGTCATTGAAGAGAACACCGAACAAATATAAAAAGTCTAGATGATTTTCCCCCCGTAAGTGGCGAATATAACCTAAATTTATGTCAATTATTTATTTATTATAACTATCATTATTTATATTGAGTATATAATTGTAGTATAACTATATATATTTATATAATGTAGATAGTTGACATTGGACCAACCCTTGAGCCTACTGACGCCGAGAGGGAGATGGATTATTGGAAATCTTTTAATCTGAATCATATGGTTGATGAAGAGGTACATAGACAGGACGACGGGGGGTGTGAGGGTGATGATGATGATGATGACGACGACGACGACGATGACGATGGTTTGGATGATGGTGTAGGGGGTGATGATGAGGTGGAGGGTGACGATGATCCGAATAAAGACGTCCGAAGCGTGCAATCCGAATAAAATGATACCTTATCAGAGTTTCGGACAAAGAAGACGCACGATGTACGGAACGTAGATTATGAGGTACGAATATTCTATTTATATAATAATATTATTCAATGAATTTTCATTGTAGTAAATGCAAAAAATGTGGACATGTTGTATAGTAGTACGGAGTGTGAAAGAGAGACGGAGTCTCTAAAAATGATAGACGAAGTGTAATTTATTTAAATATTCAGGTTTATTTCACTGTATACTCAAAAAACATGGAGGACTTTGTCAATTTTTTTTTTTTAAATTCTGTGTAGTATGTAAAAAAATATATATATATATATATATGATTCTATAAAACAGGTGAAGCGGTTGTTTGAGTTTATTGTGGATTTACAGAAGACAACCCATAAGAAGTTAAGTAGGATGGATAGGAGGCAGAAGGCAACCTTGAAGATTGTAAGGGAGATGGATAGGAGGCTGAGACGGGTGGAAGAACATTTAAAAATTCTCAGGTCTCTGGTTGGTGAACATGATCCAGACGACGACGATGATGATGATGATGGTGGGAGCTTTGTTCGAGATGAGCACATGTATTACCCGTCACCACCACCACCACCACATCAGGACGAGGGTGTCCGTCGATCGCCTATCGATGTAGGCCAGTCAGCCATCCATCAGGAGGAGCAAGAGGTCCTTCAGTCACATGGTGTTCACCAGTCACCTCATCAGGAGGAGGAGCAGGAGGTCCTTCAGGCACGGGGTGTCCACCAGTCACCCCATCAGCATGAAGAGCTGGAGGTCCTTCAGTCACAGGGTGTCCACTAGCCACCTCATCAATCACCCCATCAGGAGGAGGAGTAGGAGGTCCTTTAGGCACGGGGTGTCCACCAGTCACCCCATCAGGAGGAGCAGGAGGTCCGTCAGGCACGGGGTGTCCACCAGTCACCCCATCAGCAAGAGGATGAGAAGGTCCACCACTCCCAAACGGACTCAGGAGGTGTAGCAGGTGCAGACGCTGAGCGTGAGCATGATCAGGTAGACTTTGTATCTCTATTGTGTTGCATTCTGAAATATAATTGTAAATGTGTAATTCATGTTTTTAATTTACTTACAGCTGCAGGATGAGAGCATCTAGGAATAGGGCAAACAAAAGACGAAGCCAACAGCACCTCTACGGACGCCATACACGGATCCAAGGCTGGTGAAAAAGAAAAAAAAAGTGGTCCAATAGTAGGCAGAGGAGGTGGCAGAATCTACAGACCCCGTAGAAGTGGTCTATAATGAATATAAAGTTGCAACCACTTTGGATCTCAGGTATATTTATAAAAAAATGATACTAATTCCTACATCCTAGTTGTTAATGTAAGAAAATTTATAATAATGCTTAATACTTTTTTTTTTGAATTGTAGACGTTCGATTGATCGTTATGGGTGGTGTGTGATACCGACCACATTGGTCACCCTTGAGAACGAAAACATGTGGTTGACTAATGAGCACATCGATTCTTATTTGATGTGTCTACGAAGAAAAGGGTGGAATGAGGTGGATGGCCGTAGATATGCTGTCCATGGTAGTTCTTTGTTTGTAAGTATTTACATTTAAATTAGTTATGCATTTACAATTTAATGTTGCATTCGGTTGATCGATAGTAACATATTTAATTTTTATCATGCAGGTTTTTATGATAGCGTATTACAAGCAGCATTACATCAGCAAAGGTGTAAAATTTGATCCGGTTACAGCTGATGTACCCTCAGAGTGGCTTGCGTACGGTTGTGGGCAGATAGACGCATCAGTCCCGTGGTGGCGGGTTGATAATGTAAGTGTAGTTCGAAGGTTAATATTTATTATATGATTATCCGAACTAGTCCTATAGCACTAACGTTTTGAAATGCAGGTGTTACTACCGTGTAGCCTGAATCAAAACACTGGGTCCTATGTCAGGTGTGCCTTAGAGAGTAGAAAATCATAATATATGATTCCATGACGAATGTTGACATAGCCGAACGGCTACAGTCACTTGAGCCGCTAGTATGTTTTATGTCTATTTTGTTGCGGTTCATAGGATTTTATGAGCAGACCCAGATAGATATATCACTCGTGGATGAGCGGTGGAAAGTTGAGCGTCTTGATAGATCAGTTGTGCCCCAGTAACCTGATTGGTGAGTAAGTTTATAACTGAATTAATATATGTAGTCTATATGTTATGATATTTAATTATATTTAATTAATTTATTACTGATACAGGACGAGTTGCGGAACATATGTGGTCATGTACGTACGCAACCTTTTGCAATCCAAAAAGAGTACATGAAAATCAAGAAAACCGGATACCGCTGTAGATGTCATTGCACTGAGGGCAGAGATTGCCAGAGACATATATATGTTTATAAAGTCGATGTATAAAGTTAATAAATTTGGGAAATGATTTGTAGACTCTGATGGGGAAATTGTATATAAATAAATTTAATTATATTTTTAATGTGTTCATTATTTATTTGATTTAATTACATTCTATATTTTTTAATTGCCAACAAATCATTTTAATTAAACATTTTAAGTAACATTGTATTTCCCTAAATTTAATTATATTTTTAATGTGCTCATTGTTTATTTGATTTAATTTTATATGTTATGATTTAACATGTATTATATTATCAAATGATACTATATCTAAAATATGTTTATGTATATGTATATATATATATATATGATTATAACATGGCAAAAATAAATAATATTTCGTATTATTAATATTATAACTTTATGTATATTAATACACAATTAGACATGTATTAAATATACATCCTAAATAATATAAACGTAATGATATAATTAGTGCATATTAATAAGTTATATACATTTAATATATTATATGGGCATGATATGATAGTTAATTATATGCAGTAAAATATAAAATATATTAATATTAATTTATTTACTAAAATATAAATTTATAAATTAAATTGATATCATAGTAATATAATAATTAATATCTAGATTGATATTATATATCTTATTAACATTACTTATTAGTTGTATTATACAGTGTGATATAATTATATTAATGTTGATATTGTATGATTTTATCATGATGATGATAATATAATAATCTTTTAAGTATATAGTAGTTAATATATTAAGTGTATTTATAATTATTATTAATATTAAATATACATTAATATATTTATAACTATAATACTATAACATAAAATATAGTATGTATTAATATACTTTTATAAATATTATTTCATTATATATAGTACTGACTGCAAAATGTATCATAACTGACGCTCTTGAACCTGACATATATCAACAATTTAAGTTTTATGCTATGACATGAAATACTAAAAACAATAATGTATAATTACCATACCTAGCCACAACACATGCATGAACACATGACAACTGATCAAGGTTCCACTGCTTACACGTATATGTGTGCTGTTGAATGTCAACCATCGCATCTTCTTTGTTAGGATGTATGACACTGTAATGATACGGTTCTGTAATGGGATGTACGCTACCTTCCGTGGATAAATCTTTTGCCAACATGATACGATCATATGCAACGGTAGTAACATACGTTGTGAGCTTCTCAGCGACAACACGTCTATTATTAAACCATCTCTGCAATACATTTCTTACATATTCATGTGCAGTTGTTATTGGCAAACGACGTGCTTGCATCATGCAATTGTTGAGCGACTCTGCAATATTGGTAGTCATCATTTCATATCTTCTTCTTGGACAATGTGTTCGTGACCACCTGCTCACTCCAGCCTTAACCAAAGCTCCATATGTGGTCAGATGTAATGCACGTATTTCTTCCAATATTATGTTGCATTCATCAAGCACATAACAATATGTTGCATTGTAAAATGCATTTTCTACATCCGAACGTTTTTTATACTGTTGCTTAAGGTTTTGCCACAAGTGGAAAAAACATAACACATGTGAGACTTCAGGAAAAGCTGCTTTCATCCCATTCGATATGCTCTTATGACGATCTGATACGATCAGCAAATCTTCTGACACCCCGATTGCTCCTCTAAACTTTTTTAGGAACCAAGTCCATGAATTGTCCGACTCTCCGTCAGTAAATCCAAAAGCGATGAGATAAATCATCTCTGATCCATCTTTGCATGCAGCAAAAAAAATCACCCCTTTATATTCACCTTTCAAATGAGTGGCATCAATAGCAACAACCGGTCTCATGTAAGACCGAAAACCCTCAATGGAAGCTCCAAGTGCAACGAAGGAATACAAGAACTGATTGTTTTCATCTCTCTTAATTACCGTCATTGTGCCGGGTTTGAAAGTTTTAACATCTCAAAGTAGGACGGAAGTTGTTGATATGATTCATCTGCTTACCCATATGCTAATTTCTTTGCATATTGTAAAGTCTTCCAAACTTTCTTATATAAGATCTGCACTCCATACTGCTCTAGCATTTCTCTAACCAAACGATTAGGTGTATAAAGATCTCTTCCCACCTTTCGTGCATACAATTTTTCGATCACAATAGCCTTCACACTCTTCATATGTGATTCCATGGCTGTCTGACGACACGTGTGTTCTGCTATATACTTCAACACAAACCACATTGAACAACCCTTTCTGTATCTTGCACGAACTATAAAGCTACAAGTTTTATCTTTACAACCCGCTTCAAATCGCTCCGTGTCCGAACGTCTAACCTGATATTCAAACTTAGCTTTCAAAGCATATTCGCCAATAGTTATAGTCATTTCTTCTTTATTAGTAAAGAATGCTCCTTTATACAACGTACCACGTTGGTAGACGGTTGACATAGCGCTTGAAGTAGCTTCAATGTCCCCCAATTCTACACCAGGAACAATCCAGTATGGTTGTGAAAGATTGTTATGAAATTGTAAACCTGAAAATCTTATTTCTGGAAACTCTTCTTCTTCAACGACATCATCAAATCAAGTTTCCTCTCCACTATCTTCAGTTTGTTCTTTATCACTATCCCGTATTTCATCACCATTATCATCTGTGTCCCGATCTTCATCATCAGTACCATAATTCATATAGTCATCATTAACGTCACGAATAGGACTTTCAACCGATGTAAATGGAGTGACAGAAGTATCAACTTGATTACTCTCAATACCTGAAATGAGATAAAAATGACTTTCAACCATATGTGGATTTACAAGTCTATCCATATTTGTCTCGTTATGTCTTATGTCTGGTATTGAATCAATGACAAATGGATGAACGGTACGCCTACTAACCCCAACTCCAAAATCTTTTGCAATCTTATCGATATAAATCTCTTTAACATTAATATTTTTGATCGTTATCAAACCAACAACATCAAGATTGGACATGATACGTATCTTTTTAACCTGACCATTTGTCGTACTTTGTAGTAAATAATATATACGGATATCTCACATTCTTCTATCAATACCAGCCTCTCTGTATACAACGTCCACCAATGATGAAAAACTACTATTTTTGTGGACCCTACACATGATCGACTCTCCTCCAACGTAATTACATTCATTCCACTCTCCGTCAAAGTTGATTACAACTATTTCTTGAGTCATTCCTGTAACATTCAAATCAAATAATACTATTAAATCTCATTTCAATCGGGCAATATTACAAATACAATCATATCAAATCATATTCAATACATAGCAACACAAACATATTAAAAACCATGAAAAATGTGCTAAATTTGGTTTTTCAGTGAAGTTATCAGTTTTTCATTCTCTAAAAAACCATAAAAACCAATCTTGATTTTTCAGCCACTGAAAAACCGATCCCACTGAAAAACCATCACAACTCTTCAATCGGTCATAAAAAACCGATTTCGTCGCAGATTTTGCAGATTTCGTCGCATATTTCAGAAAAATTTAGATCTCACAACCAAATCATTCTTACAGTTTTTTAGCTAGCAATATGAACAAAACAACCCAAAAACCAATAAAAAAAACTCATACATTACCTTTCAAACTCAAATGGAAGAAGAATTTTCAAAACCTTCAATGGTATAAACTTGAATGGATCCAAAAACTTCAATGGATGAAAAAGCTCGAATGAATAATCCCCTCAATAGATTATTTTTCAGCTACAATGGATCTCAAAAATCATTGATAATCATTGATGGAGAAGAGGAAAATTGAGGATATTGTTAGGATGAAGAAGGTTATTTTCGTAATTTCACATTTGGGCATTTGAGTGATTTTAACTTAAGGGTATTTTGGTAATCTTAGGTATACAATGGAAATAATTTGTTTGAGAGGTCAAAAACAATTTTTTTAAATATCTGAGTAAAAACAAAAATTTTCTTTTCATTTGAGTAAAAACTATAAATTTCCCAAAAAAAATTATAATTTATAATTATGATTCACTTAATGGGATAAACTTATAAAAAGCGTGTACACTTAGTTTAGAGTCATGCAAATATCTATTCTCTTCCAATAATTGCTCACTAATTTCACTATTATGAGTATCTTAGGCGATTAGAAACTTAAGCCACACTAGGCTCCACCACCATATCCTCCCTCTCCACGGCTTCACCACCATATCCACTCTCTCTACCATCATATCCTCTCTCTCCTCGGCTCCACCATTATATCCTCTTTTACAACGCCTACCAACCATTACTCTCATTCATATTCGCCTCAAGAATAGCTTAAAAAACAAATCAAATCCAAATCAATAGCCGACATCGCTACAAAATGACCTCCATCTCCCAAAACAGCCTCCTCTCTTGCACCGCCAGAAGTCTCTTTCCAAGTTGTCATCGTGATCAGCTTTAGGTCTTCTTCTCTTTCTTTTTTTTTTTTTTTTTTGTGTTTTCTCTATTTTCAATTCTTTTTTTTTTCTTTGGTTTTTTGTGTAATATAATTGTTGAAAGAGGGTTTTGACATGCATATTTGTGTTGATCATGTTATCAATAGTATATAAATTTGCTGATATTACATATTTGTGTTATAATGCAAATAAATGGACATGGGTTTTCTATTGATAATGTTTCTATCTTATTTAACATTTTAATTTGATAATACATTTCATACATATTTTCTTGTTTTATATTGGGTTAGATTGCTAGTGAGTTGCTCCAATAAGGAAACTTCAGATAGTGATGTTTATTCTAATTGTATTTCTAAATTCTCTTGGGTTATATTGCTAGTGAATTGCTTCAATGAGGAAACTTTTATTTCTAAACTTTAATATTGTAAATGTAGATATCTAATATTATTTTCTTGTGATTTTTGTGTAGCTTGGAGGTCCATTTCAAATCAAAGAGAGAAGAATTTAAGTTGCAAAATTTTTTGTTAAAGAATGTTATATGATTTAATTTTAATTTTTATGGATTTGCATTGAGTTTGAACATAACTTTATTTTGTTGTGATTTTTAAATGTGTGTAATATGGAATTATGTGGTTGATTTAACGTGTTGGTTTTTAAATGTGTTGAAAGGTCTTTAGTTGTGAATCATTTATTTTATTTATGTTCAAAATATTATTTAGGTTAAACGAGTCAAACAAGTTGAACGAGTTAAATACGTTAAACAAATTAAACAAATTAATGGGTTAACGAGTTAATGAGTTTAGATTCTTTATGATCCAAGTATAATTAGTTGTGTCATGTCATTCGTTTATAAACAAATTCATATCGAATAAAAAAACATTGACCCACTTATTAAATAAATTCATGTTATGTTGATCGAATTCATAAACGAATCGAATCGAATTTAACTTTACTCAACACGTCAACCTTTTTTGTCAACCCTACCTTGTTACCTTTTGCAGCCTGGTACCCAATACTCCTTGGTTCCAGATACGTTCATCCAACTGTGCCGTTTGATAGCCTGCTGCTCGGGTGACGTGCGGGACCCGTCATCCTTGTTTAAATTTCAAAATTACGCTAGTTGGGTTCTACGTGCCCTTTCAACTTTGGGTCGTCATACTTGATTTGACTTAATTAATCAGCCCTTTGCTGAGCGTCCCCCTTGGATTCCCTTGTTGTCGTTTCTGGTATCTCTTTCCTAAGGGGATTGTTGACTAGTCAAGCCCATTTGCAAATGGGCCTGACACTTGGGGAGCCCCAAAATTGTGGAGTTAATTTTTACCCCAAATAACTTGAATGATGACCTGAGTTTAATCTAATAGTATAACTTTTATATTTACATTTTTAAAGTTATGAGTTCGAATAACAATTTACTTATCAAAATGTGAATTTGTAGTAATAGTTCAGAAAGAAAAAAATTTAAGTGGAATAATTTAAACCTTTTGTTTTGTTCCTCTATAATATCATATATTAATAATAGAAAGTATTTATTGATAATATTACAAATCTATTTAGATAGTTAGTTTCAAAAAAAAAAAAAATCTGTTTAGATAGGTTTTATTTATTTATTTATTTTGGGTGTTATTGTCAAATTTCATTTTATTTTCAATGTTGAGTGGAGAAATGTGACGTGAGCCGTGACAGAATCCACTATTGCTGTCAGATTCAACTCATCCGTTAACAGCATACGAAAGCGGAGGTCATACGTTCAGGCTTCATTCAACGACTATGAGAGAAGCCACGTAATAAGTCTCAGTGTAGGCAAACATCTACGATTGTCACTTTGAGTTCAGTCAGGAGTTGTTTGCACTTTACACTTAATAGTGTTGAATTAGACCAATTAAGAAATTTTTATTTGTTTTTTTAAGTGGTCAAACCACTTAAAATAACCCAAAAACCACTTTAAAAAAAAATTACATTTTTTTACTTTTCACTTAATACAAAATCACTTAATAATTTTATAAATATATTATTCTAAGTTTATCCTTCCTAAAATAACATATTTCCAAGTTTATCCTAGTTTTATATTATACAAATTTCTTTTAATGCTTTAACAAATAATATTGAAAAATAAAAATTCTAAACATTTCAACATCAAATTTTCCTATAGTTGAATTACTATATTTCTCCAATCAAATTTCGGTAAGAATATTTATTAATTTTCTTTATTAATTTACTTGTGGAGGTAAAGCTTCACTGTGTTATTGATGTTTTTTATTTATGTATATTGATGAAAATTTGTTTGTATATAACAAAAACTCAAAGTTTTTCCTTTTGATTTTTTTTATCTCAAAGTTTTTATTTCAAAATTTTTATTGAATCTGTTATTGATTTTTTTTTATCTCAAAGTATAATAGAACCTCTTTTTTTTTTTTGTTATCAAATCTATTATTGATGTATATTACTTTACAATTTTAATTTTTATTGTAGTAGCAATTTAATTTAAGACTATTTTATTTATTTTTATTTAAATATATAAATTTAATTGATTCTACTATAATAATTCATCTTATTTTAATTATGAATCAAAATATTATATATATAAATATTTTAATATTTATTAAATAATTTATTATAATTGTTTATATCATATTAAATAAAGTTACTTAACAACTAATAATAAAATTATGTAAATATCAAATTGCTAGTATTTAGATAATTTTAATTTTAAAAAATAAATAAGATTATTATACATTCAGATATAAGAAAAAATATATATATATATATATATTTATTAAATTTTATATTACAATCACTGTCCTATCTTCGATTTCCAACAGCAGTGTTCAATTGGCCCTCGGAGTCCATGGAAAACCGTCAGTTATCAGCATCATACACCACTAACGACAAAACCAACGCTTGATTTCATTTTACAAGCTTTACCACTTGAAAATAAAATAAAATCAAATCAAATCATCAGCTACACACAGAAATTCAGATCTGGACCCTCTCTCAACTTCCAACAATGAGCTCTCTTCACTCACTTTTTCGCGGTGAGGACATGCCCCACAGTCTCTTTGACTCTCTTTTTTTTTAACTATTTAATCCGATTTATATCTTATGATTTTGGATTGTTATCGATCAGCGTAGTATGTTTGTAGTGGTCGATTGAATTCGATTATCAGTTATGTCAAGGAGGCCACCAGCTCGACGGTACGGAGACAATGGAGGAGGAGGTGCTATATTTTCTTCTAAATCACGTTCCTCTTATTTACACATCGCTCTCGTCATGCTGGTACTTTTCATTACAATGCAACTTTTTTGTATTCATTGGTTGAATTAAACCTCTGTTTTGGATTAATTCAGGCTAATTTGAAAAATTTTCAGGGCGGACTGATGCTTATATTCTATTTGTACAGTGGCTCAGGTTTGTATTTAATTTACCGACATTTGTTTGCATTTAAATTGAATGGTAAAATGAGGAGTTTTTGTAATAAAAGAGGTTGTGTATTTAACAACTGAACAGAACATTATGCATCAGCAGTCTCTATACAGAATAGTTTTGCTAGAACAAAACGGTTGATGATATATTCTTTTAGAGGTCAATCTTTAATTGTGTCTCTTTTGGTCAGGTAAATTATTTGTGATACGTAACCTATGAAGAAGAAAGTATTTTCAGTGAATTGAAGACCTTAACTTTATGTATTGAAATTGAGTTTACAGAATGTTGTGTGTGCACGGATGTGCTGTGGGTGTCATGCTTTCACTGATCTTAATATCTTTTGTGATAGGTGAATTTGGTCGCTTTAAAGGGAATGTAAGTAGGGTTGAAGGTAATTTTTTTGTTTTCATTATTCATGTTTTTACTTTCCGATTTTAGTTTTTCATATGACATTATATGATTTGAGTTGGTTTTCATTACTAATCATTGATTGTAGAATTGGTATATGATATTTGATATTGATCTTATTGATTAATTATATTGCTAAATATATGAGGTAACATCATATGCAGGTGATAATTCATGTACTATAGAGGTTCAGCAAGCGATTCCAGTTTTGAAGAAAGCATATGGTGACAGAATGCGTAAAGTTTTGCATGTTGGTCCTGATTCTTGTTCAGTGGTTTCTAGATTGCTAAAGGAAGATGAAACTGAAGCCTGGGGTGTGGAACCATATGATATAGAGGATGCTAATAGAGACTGCAAAAGACTAGTGCATAAAGGCATTGTGCGTGTAGCTGATATCAAATTTCCTCTCCCGTACAGGCCAAAATCGTTTTCTGTTGTAATAGTGTCAGATGCATTGGATTACCTGTCTCCAAGATACCTCAACAAGACAGTTCCAGATTTAGCAAGGATATCTGCTGATGGTGTTGTCATATTTACAGGTAAATAAAACTGAAATTTTGTACTGAACTAGAATTTCTGTTTTGTTTGCATTTGTAGATATCTAGCAGAAATCTGTTGTTTGTTTAGTGGTGTCTTCTAAGAACCTACTGTTCTACTAATTTAAACTTTTTTCCACCTATTAGACTCTCGGTTTTTATTTCTTTGTTATGATCAACTACCAGCTCTGTGCCTTCTATTGAACATCTGGAGATAATTTGCTGATTTAACTGCCAGTAGTTTCGTATAACATAAACAAACATATTCAATTTTGTGCATTGGCAGAATCATCAATTGTTTAGAACGAGTGCTCGAGTTTGGAATTAAAAGTACAGCACTTATATGTACCTGCTTAATTGGGATAACATAGTCTAGAACTACTATTCCCACCTGTCCCTATCTTTATAATTTTTGTTTCTTTGACTTAATCTAATGGAATCTCCATAAGTTATCTGGTCTTCACATGAGTGCATACATTTGCTTAAATGCTTGCATCTAATGGAATACTGTATACTACAGTTTCAAGAAATTAGAATGTACATGTGGACCTTTCAATGATCTTTCTTTTTGTCACATTTGTAGGTTTTCCAGGCCAACGAAAAGCTAAAAATTCAGAGGTCTCCAAATCTGGAAGGGCGGTAAGTGGCTGTTACTTGTAAAATTAGAAAATTTTCCATTTCTCTTTGGTTAAATCATTTGTTAAATTTACATTGGATGTTAAGATGGCCAAATTTAATGTTCATCCAGATCTATGAATTAGTGGACTAGCTGTCTACAGGGATCCTGTTCATGTTTAGTGAAATCTAAATTCTAGCCACTTGGCAAGTGGTACTTGAACTATTATTTGCCAGTAAATATTTGCATAAGTGTTAAGTTGCTTGAAAGTGAACCTTTTGTCAAAGTAGCTTGGGTGCTCCATAATATGGTTTTGGATGTATACAACCTGGACCAAAGAATGCGTAAAAAAGGGTCCTTGAGATCATCTTCTTAAACTGAAATTTGTTCTTCTTATTTTGACAATTTGCTTGTTGATTTATCATATTTTGATGAATAGTGTGACAAGGAAATAGATATTTGTGGAAGTAGATTTCTAGTCCATAAAATCGTGTCTTAGCTACTTGGTCCATGTTACATTGTTGCATTTTTGTCATTTCTAAGGGGGATGGCAAAAGGAAATTATTAGCGGAAGGACATTATTATTATGTTATTAGGATTTTTATATAGAATTTCATGCGTTAGGATCTAGTTACCAATCATAGCACCTTAGGTTGCTCATCTATTAATAGTTTGCTAATCAGCTTTGGTCTGGGATGGAGCTAAGTTTGGCAATGGTGGAGATCCGAGGAGTAAAATAGATGAATGCTGTAACTGCCATTCAGTGCTGTTATAAATACATAGGCAGTGAGATCTGGTTTATGGGAAATAAATATAATGAAAAAGAGGAGGAAGGTTGAGCTTGTCAATAAATGTGAAGTAGTATGTTGTTTATTATGCCATGGCGAATGAGCTGCTGTGCTGGCTTAGTTGGCTTGCATCTCGTTTGCTTTAGAATTGCATGTCCTTTTTATTGATGATTGGGTTATATACTGGAAGCGACATCTAAGAGGAGCTATTATGCATATTTTTCTACAATATTTTTGGCTCACTGTCATATCATTTTTGTTGTGAAATTTGAAAGCCTATATGCTTCAAGTAGTTGAGTGAGAGAGTAGAATAGAACAAGAGCATCTTCTCTTTCTCAGCACCACATGGATGAAATAGGTTTTTCTGTCTTTGTGAAATTGTAATTATCGGATTTTTGGACTAGCATTTAAATATCCTTTTATTGGATGGCCTTCACTCTGCTGTCACTTTCAAACTGTGTCATTAAAATTTATATATCTGAACTTATTGAGTTTAAATATCACATGCTGAAGTGTTTCTCTTATGTAGGCTAAATTGAGGAGCTCAACTTGGTGGGTACGATACTTTCTTCAGATCAACTTAGAAGAAAACAAACCTGCCGTGAAGAAGTTTGAACAGGCTTCTATAAAGAGTTCATACCACCCAAATTGCCAAGTTTTCCACCTCAAGTCATTCCACTGACATTAATTACACAATTTTTCAGTATTGGGGCAGCTTATGAAGCAGCTAAATTAGTGTTTCCTTCATTTGGTAGGGTAATTTTGATTCATCCTCAATTTTTCATTATAATTGCTCTTTTTCTTATTTTTGTTCAACAACATTGCATTATTGTTATTCTTTGATTGGACTCTTGTTTTGAAGGAAAATATGACCAATAAGCACTCTGCTTACATGTACAATCCCAAATGTTTATGCATTCCATTGATAATTCATATTTGAAATTGAGATTTATCAAGATATGGGTATATATTGCAGCATTGAACAGTCCCGTGTCACATGAGTAAAATAAAAATTAGTCTCCGTCTCAGTCACTTATGTATGTACTGCGAATAAAAACAGAATTACGCATAATATTTTTTTCTATTCCTTAGTTTTGCAGAATAGGAAGATCATTTTCACCCTACACTTCAGGACCCTAAGATATGAGATGCATGTTAGCTGATCTTTGTACCATTATCTCTACGCATCCGTAGTTAGAACTAGTTATGGTAGATATGGTTTCATTTACAGATTGGAGACTAAAATTGTGTATCACCAAGTAAGTTTTCTGTTATCAAAATGATCTTCATATCAGAACTTGAAGTGTTATCGTCAAAGAAAGATCACTTTCAATAGGGGCCTAGATAGGTCTTCATGGAAGGAAGAACAAAGACAGACATGCGATGGATGGGGTTTGCCGCTAACAAGGGCAAAATAAGTGTAAACCATATAAACTAGCACCAAATAACTGAGGACTAGTTTCACTAGCATAAAAGAACATATTTGAATTTTACTAGCATCTCTTGTAGTAAGAAGTCGATATTGCCCTTCATTAAAGCCTTACGAGTCTTCTACTTGGTAAACAAAAACTTCTTATTCCTTAGGGATTTCGGCTAAAACTTCCGAGACGGAGATGAATTGAGTTCATCCCTGCACTTCTTCTTCTTCCATCTCTGCAGTTCCCAGGGGGTTTGCGATGATTCACTTGTCCCCTTGCGAAGCCATGGAGAGCTGCATGCGCCCAAAAGCAATGATTCACTTGTCCCCTTACGAAGCTGTCTCTGTTTGCTGTTATTTTTGCATTTCTCAAGGAATTCGTTCAAAAGCCATAGAGGGCTGCCTGCATCCAGTAGTGATGATTCACTTGTCCTCTTGCAAAGCCATCTCTGTTCATGAGCAAAGGCCGTGTTTGTGAACAAATTGTTCGCGAATGCAGTCTCTATTCACGAATAGAGATCGTTTTTCTTCTTTGAAAACAAAGACTCTATTTTTAGAGAAGAAAAACAGAGCATAACAAAGGACTGCTTGATAACGGGCTGTTGGGGTTCTATTTGACGTCCTGAGGAGCTACAGGCGAAGCAAATCTGGAAGAAGTAGCTAAAGAGTTTGCAACCTCTATGGCCGTGAGTGGCTTGTAAAGGTGCATCGACTGTCCTTGAATGAAATATTTTGTTGTAAAGATATGCAGTCTGACTTCCTGTTTCTAGTTTCCTTGTTTTTATAGATAAAAAGCACATCCATATTTGTGTTCCCTTTCGCTGCATAACATATTTGATGTTCTCTTAATAAGTGAAAGTGCAGCAGTGACAAATGGTTTAGTGTATATGTAAATCAAATACTTTGTTTATAAAGTACATTTTATTTTTAATTCTGAAATCCACTCTTGAGGTTGAAGACGAGAGAGGCAGTGAACTGATGAATACTGATGAAAATGGATGAAAAAAATAAGGGTAATTTTATCATTAAAATTTATGAATAGTAAAATAATGCTATTAAAACTCATTTTAGTTTTATTAAAAAAAAAAACTTCATTTTCTCAGCGTTATTCAAATAAATTTAAAAGTGTTTATGTGAAATTTTAAAAAACAAAACAAAATAAAACTCGGCAAAATGATTACAACTTTTTCCACAGCTAAAAATCCTTGACTCAAATGAGCCAAACGTGTATATTGGGGCTAGTTGTCCGCCCTTTGCTGAATGGTCGACTAAAGCATTTCTGGTTGGTCTAATAAAAAACAAGCATGGTTTAGACAATTTTTGCGAAACCTAGGACTTTTCCAAGGAGTTTATTACAAGGACCCAATCGATTTCATTCTGTCGGGAATTAATTTTTGCTTCATGACGCAACATTTACTCTATGATGCATCATCAGGCTGTGTAGAATAATGACACACTATTTGGATAATTTATAATTTCCATTTAAAACTATAAAATAAGGTAAGATCGTATCCAATGTAACATATTTCTTAAATAATAATACTACACTTTTTAAATTTTTTTTTTAGCTTTTTGCTAAATGACATAACAAAATAATTTGTAATAATCAACTTAATAGTAGGATGATGTATTGATAATGTAATAGTTAAATATAAGTTAATCATATTATTTAAGTAATAAATTTAAATAAAATTTTGGATTTAGCATTATTCTTTCTTAAAACTTCTATTTTGTATATTTTTTGAACCTGAATTAATAGAATTTTTCTTGTGACCTGAAAAGTCTCTTGTATGATGCATAAGGTATTGTCATTCAGGTCAACTGTTTACATGAAAACTGTTGCAGTTGGGTGGACGTTTTCGGATTCGGGTTAGGTTGGGTTGAAAATTTTTCAACCCAACCCAATCCAATAAATTCTTCAACCCAACTCAACCCAACCCAATAATAGTTGGGTTGGGTTGGGTTGGGTTGATTGAGTTAGATTTAATTTACCATAAATGTACAAATGATTTAGTTGATAACTTTTTTAGTTTTAGTAATTTGATTACAGATAAAATGAATACAAATAAAAGTCTAATTATCGTAAATAAAAGAGTTAATTTGACATCAAGATTGTCCTTAATCTTTATCCTGAACAAATGTTCTTTTAAAGAGGGTAGAAAATCTTGGATTTAAAATTGAGGATAGACGTTTTTCGGGCTCAGGTTGGGTTGGATTGAAAAATTTTTAACCCAATCCAACCCAATTTAATTTTCAACCCAATCCAATCTAACCCATTCAAATTTTTTAAGATGTAACTTAACTCAATCTAATAAAAAATGATCAAATTGGATTGAGTCTGTCGGATTAGGTAACTTGACCGTGTAATTAATGATATGCCATATGAAAAAAAAAAAAAAAAAGGACGAGTCTTAAAGATACGCGGATATTTATCACGCAGTTTAGGTCAAAGAAGAGCGTGAATAAATGATGACAAAATGACCTTAATATACTCAACATACGAATTAAGCCTAGTTTGTAAAAAGTCAACCGTACTTATACTCACTCTAAAACCAAATCTTTCACGCTTTCAAATGTGAAATCTTTCAATGAATATTAATTCCACACATTCTGGAGAACATGTGAAAAATGTAAACAAACCATATTTTCAATCCTTTGAACTGACAATTTCACTTGACAATAAACACTAGATTGATCATCTTTTCGGTGTTGCTTTCTCGTTCGTTCAAAATTTTTCCAACTTAGCATGAGCAGCATTTTGGACAGCATATGGTGGGATGCACAGTTTGAGGTCTGGAATTATCTAAGTCCACGCTATAATGACGTTACCGCAGCCATTGTCAGCTACTACTCAGCTTATATTTTCAACAAAAGAGCCAAAAGGTCAAGAGCCAGTGTACTTTTCTAGCTCTTATTTCTTGTATAAAGTTCAGTAAAATAAATTTTCATTTGCGACCAGAAGTTAATACTTACCCCGGGACATGACTGTCAAAATTGTACAATCATTTAACTCTTTTTGACTTCTAGAGCTCTTGGAGTCGTTGGTAATCCCAATTTTTACAAAAAAAATGTGAGACACAACGAACACAATTTTGTTGAATTTAATGAGCAATATACGCTTCTATAGAAAAGTTGTAGAAAAAATTGTTCTCGCTTTACCAATTATCATGTTTGAATTTTGCACCCCTGGTGGTTACTCTGTGTGAATTTTTAACTTTTTTTTATTATTGATTTTCAAATTGTACACGTAATTTAGGAGGACCAATTAATTTTTGCTTATCCGTCTCCCTCTCTTTAATTTATAGCTTTTTCACGTGAAGTCAATCTTGGAAGTTCTCATGTCCTATTATGGTATATCATATTTGAACAGAAGGCATCCATTTTCATTTATGATTCTCGTCATGGAAAATTTGTTTAGGTCATAGGCCGGTTCCATGTGAACAAATTAAAGCTTGTACGATGAGAAAATATTTAAAAACATGCTTCAGTATCACTATTAATAAAATTGAGTTGATTGGGACAAGTGGGGTGGGGGTCTACATGGTTGAGGGAAGAGAGGAAGCAGTGTAATGACTGTCTAGGGTTAGTAGTGCTGCATGAGCCATGAAGCATATGAGCTAACATGGGTGTCATGTCGGGTTGTCACACAATATTCAGAGAAGGACTAATGTCTCTAGCTTTTTGGGTCCCAAAAATGCCTTGAAATGGGTTTGTTTTGAAAATTTGGCACATGACCTCATAAACCTTGCTCCACTACAAACCCACGTGCCTCGATCGCTTCCTGTATATATCTTCTCATCTTCTCAGCAATATAAAGATACATGTAAATGTAATGCTCCCTGTTAAGAGAGACTTTATGGGAAATGAATTATTGGCGACCTTTTTCTGTCCATGATATATATATTAATGGAACTGGAAAGTTATACTTCTGTTCTTAATGACACTCAAAGTCTCAACTATCTTCCAATAAAAGAAATTAAAACTCACCCATTAATTATATGCATTTTTATGGCAAGTGATGACATATTCTCTTTTGTGTTGGAAAATTATAATTAAAACAAAAAAAAAAAAAACAACAACAACAGCAGCAGCAGCAGCAGCAACAACAACAACAACAAGTGGCAAATGTTCATAAATTCTACTGAAGGGGGCCATGCATTTATCGAAATTATAAGTCCTCCAAACATTGAAAAGACAGTCGACAGAATTAAAATGTCTATCCTGAATTCAGGTAAGAGTTTGCAGGAATGCAAATGGGATGGGGTTGCTTCTGCTCCACTTTGCAAGAGCAAGAAAGCACTTTTGGACTTCCTATCAAATTGTAATGAAGACAAAAGTTGCTTAAAAATTTTAGGTCTATTAAGTTATATTTTCTGTCACTACTAGTCTACCACTACAGTACTATTGACGTTATTTTTTGATAGAAAGGCCCAAATTACAAATCCCATCTTTCTTTGTACTTGCGGTTTTTTTTTTTTTTTTTTTTTCTTCCGTGGAAAGTTGAGAGAACAAGTTAGGCTTACCGTCCAACGAGAGTGCAATATTGTGGTTAAAAAGATGCTCACTTATCCATGTTCTTTAATAGACTTTTTGCAAGATCACATCAAAGAGGGAGCACCAGTGTCTGCCAAAAGCAAAAATGAACACATTAATGTGGATTAATGATTGCAAATTTGAATCAAACAAAAAATTAAATGAAAACAGCCAATACCAATATAACAATATCAAAATGTAGGTTTCTCTCCCATCTCCGTGTGGGTCTCTCCTCCATCTCTATGTGGGTGATTCCCTCCCCAATAGGGGTAGCCCCCGGACCGTACCACCAGTGTCACATCTAGATTAAAAGTTCCGGATGCCCCCTAGATTTATCTTAGATACAGTTATTATACTAAAAAAAAATAAATCAAAATTTGATTCAATTCCCATTTATGAACTAAGAAACGCACTTCAGTTTATTATATGTGAAATTATGTTCTCTTGGTTGACAATTTGACTATCCTTACAAGGATATTTTATTAGGATATATATATTTTATATATTTATTTATTTATTTCGGTACAACTTTTGTTGATTTTATATTTAGATGAGATTCTTAAGATTTTAGATGATTACATAAAATTTTTAATGAATTTAAAAAATGTACAGATCTCCCGCAAATCTGTAAAGACATCAACGAAATTTGGCTTTGCATTGCATTATACAAAACCGCGTTCTTTTCACTTTCAAGCAGCTCATTATGATAGTTATAGTTGCTATATACTTAAAAAATAAAAATAGAAAATAAAATGCTCAAAATCTTTCTAATTTGTTTAAGATTTCAAGCTCTACCAAGAGCATTGAAGTGACCAGTCAAGCCTATATATTAAAAGAATTTGACTATTTGTGATTCCCTAGTTAATACGAAATTAGTGGGTGCGTACACTTGGTGTATTTATATACACATGCTCTTTATAAATTAAAATAAAAATCAAAACAAAAAGTTGCTTCCTGAGCTGTCCATCACTCTTCTTGTATCTCTCACGCGGCACGAAGGATTCAAGGATTAGGTCATGACAATTAGGAATTCTGATTCCTCTTTACAACACACCAACTACAATTAATATTTTTTCCATATTGAGCCTAATTTGTTTTTATATTAATATTTATATATTATTAAATATATACTATCAAATTTAGGATCCCAATGTTTTTTTTTTTTTTCGAAATATTTGGGATCCCAATGTTATTAACTCATAATTGTGCACATTTCTATTTATCCGAGTAAAGAGGGTTCAATTCATAATAAATACATTTTAGGAGTTTATGTGGGTTGCTTTCATCTGTATCATGAGAGTTATCATCCACTATACAACTAAAGATTGATCTGAGTAAATCTAGAAAGAACTCTAATAATTTATTATTAGCTTAAAAAAATAGGAATCCAAAACCAAAACGCGGGTGATTAGTTAGGAATCATTAACTGTACTGACAGAAACAGCATCCATCTACCACCATGGCTTCTGTAATATTTGTTCTCCACATATAAATGATGGTGACCCCTGTCCATATATAAACTATTTATTATCAAATACCAACTTACTCGTACCTTCATAGAACGTTAGATTGATCGCAACTTATGTTCCTGTAGTTTATGCATTTATTTTTAAATGGCCCAAATTTGGATCAAATACAAACTAATTAAATTGATTTAAAATAAATCAGGATTGTTTTTTCTAGTCCTCATATAAAGAGTGATCACCAACAAAAATATACTCTTAGAATTTTAATTTTTGAAATGTAGATATTCTAATAATTCCTCAACCCTCTTAATCAATCTGTATCTAACTCCACTAGCGTAGAAAGTCAATGACATTAACTTTCAATAATTATTTTACATTCACTCATAACTTATCAGTAAACTTATCCTTTCACATTTATAACTAAATTTATTTATTAACGAATAAATTTTTATCCGATATTAAGAGAACAAATATCTTATAATCATGAAAACAAATAAAAAAGAAAATAATTTATATTTTTGTGAATAAACAATATAACGTTTGATTCTAACAATCTTGAATCTAAATAAGTGTCGTTTTTTTTTTTTTTTTTGAGAAAAGCTTAAATAATCTACCCATATCACAAGAGTTGGACAGCATATCACAAGAGTTGGACAGCCCAATTAATTCATCGGATAGCTTAATATTTGTTTTCCCCAAGAAATGATAAAAGAAGAAAACAAAAGAGCACATTTTTGTATTAAATTATTGTCGTGAATAATGCATTTACTTGCAGCATTGAAACAGCGAGAGAGGAGGAGACATGGTGAAGATGGGAGAGATGAAAATGAGGGGATGAGTGGGACCGGGTAAGGGGCGGAGCAGGGCACAGCCGTGGGTCCTCAACTGCACTTTCTAAGGATTTCCAACATAAGCAATCAGGTGATCTATGGACCACAACTTGTGAAATGTTAAAATCATGGCACGTCGCGCAACATCCAATTATCATATCATAAAGTTTTTTCCTGCATTTGAATTCTGTGCAATACAACCTGGTTTTTTATTTTTAAGTTTTTAAACATTGTACCATGGGGGTCCATCCGTGCACCACCACAGCTCTTCATGGTGCGGCCACCACCACTCTCCTCTACCTAGCCTCCCTACCTATCTTACCAATTGCTCACCATCATCATCTTTGAATTAATCAAAATTATTCTCATTATCATTCTTAAACATTCGTTAAAAACAACTCATCGATCATTTCAATTATTCAACTATTTAACGGCACAATTTTTTTTTTTAATAAAATGAGTATAAAATGTCACCATATTCTACTAGTATTTTTCTTATTGCACGTGCTTGTCAATTATCACTACTTAGTCCATTTTTATACAATTGAAGTTATCACTAGATATAAGTCATTGGGACCAAACACTAAGTAGTATATATGTGTTTATATTCAACATTTTGATATTTCTATCTATATACATCATTAGAAATTGATAATAACAGATAATCTTTTATTGGACAGATGTACCGACAGAATAACGTAATATATGTGAGTTTCAATTTTATTACGTATGTTCAAAGGTTAAGTTGTTTTCGGGGACAGTGATGTAAAGCTTGCTGTGATGATCACTAGATGGTCATAAGTTCTTTCACTCAAGTCATGCGAAGAAGCATCTACTTGGAAGTAGTTTAGCCAACCTAGAATCGAGAAAATGACATATTTTCGAACACAAGTACCCCTCTCTTCTTCAAGGTATCGTGCGTGTATGGACAATTTTGTTTAAAGACATAAAACTAATAAGAAATTAAAAAGAAAAGTAAACAAGCTTTTTGTTAATAGCTAGGAAGTTGCTTAGGTAAGAAATTAAAAAGAAAAGTAAACAAGCTTTTTGTTAATAGCTAGGAAGTTGCTTAGGCTGGTTCAAATGGATTAACATATCAAATAAGACACAACTGAATTCTGAAGTCAATACGTCTGAAAGATGTGTCTTTTTTTTTTTAAAAAAAAAATGATATAATCAAGCAAAAAAAGATGTGTCAATATATAGCTTTCATGCTCTCTGTCATGTCGGTGTACGTAGCCCGGTTCACTCATCCATTACTCGTATTAGTCCCTCTCATAATCTTTTATATCAAGTAGCTGATATCATTATAATATGCTATTTTATGTGTTAATAATGCACATAATTAATGGAGTTGTGCAAGTTTAATTATTATTATTATTTTTTTATCAAGCTGACATCAACCCGGTTTCTTATACTTTTTTGTCCCTTCATCATCACGGAATATAGGTTAAAACCACAGTTTATTATACTTAGATTAACATTAATCATTGCGCACAATTCAAATACAAACTCCAGTCACAGGTTTTTATTAATTCGGATGATTAATTTGTGAAAGGCTAAATATTGTTTCGGATTGGTAATGAAGTAGTGAAAGTTAAGCTAGAAGTTGTAGTATACAGTGGCACGTTGATGAACATACATTTTTGTGTGGCCCTTGGACCTCGATAATTTTATCTTTATTGAATAACTTTTTTTCTTTTTTTAATATATATAATTGAGACTAACTTAGAGTGCAATCGGGATGAGTATTGATAGACGTTGAAGAACCAATTTTATATCAACCGGATAAATGAATATGATAAAATAACATAAAATGAGAAAAGGAGAAAATGAGAAAGAGATATATTTTTCTATTTTTTCCTCAAAGCTCCAGGATGTTAGTCACTGCTGGTCAAAAGAATCAGCACCGTCAATTCACACATTAATTTGTCGGAGTGATGTCTGGTCTCGGCATTCCCTCTCCTTATAGACTCTATATAAATGCATATTATGCTCATCCGACATTACAAACTCCCTCACTAGCTCTCTCTATCTCTTTCTCACACTGATAGCTTTCAAATCTTTTGTTCATTAGTTATTATATTTATTTATTGTAACTTTATAAGGTAGCAATACTAGCTAGATAGCTTGGTGGGTGTCAAAATGTTGTCTAGGAAAGCTAGCTGCGACGCTCATGGCCAAGACTCTTCCTGTTTTCTAAGCTGGCAAGCCTATGCGGACAACCCATATCATGAAGTTCATAATCCCTCCGGAATCATTCAGATGGGCTTGGCTGAGAATCAGGTCAGTGAGTTAACCAAAATATATATGAACAGAAGAAATATTCTTCAAGTATTTATTAGAGAGAGAGGAAACAATTAAAAACAAGCGTTTTTAGCTTACAAGTTTACGTTCAACTACTTTTTGGTAGATGATTTTTTTTGGTGACATGTGATATATAGCATCACGTGATTAGGAGACAAGGTTTACTAGAATTGGCAAAATGGGTTTCCAAATGTACACCAATTATATATATCAAAATCAAAATTATTTGTAATATGTGTTTCAATAATGGGGTGTACATGCACAATTTTCATCACTTTCTCATCTAGTTAACAACATCTCATCATACACTCTTGCAGCTTTCTTTTGACCTTCTTGAATCATGGCTTGCAAGCAACCCGGATGCATTGGGGATGAAAAGAAATGGAGAGTCTGTATTCAGAGAACTCGCTCTCTTTCAAGACTATCATGGTTTGCCTGCTTTTAAGAAGGTACATATACATGTAACTTTTCCTGGCACTAAAATAATTATTTTACTAGTTCAAATATATATATATATATATGTAGCACTATGATACTTACATATCAGAATCTGAAGTTGGACATGACTTGTGTGCAGGAATTGGTAAATTTAATGTCAAAAATAAGAGGAAACAAAGCCAAATTTGATCCAAACAAGCTAGTGCTCACTGCTGGTTCAACTTCAGCCAACGAGACTCTTATGTTTTGCCTTGCTGACCCTGGAGAAGCTTTTCTTGTTCCCACACCATACTATCCAGGGTAACTTTTTTGAAAATTTTAATGTCTGTCAAAATCATCTTCTAGGTTTAAAAGCTTTTAAAACAACCTCAACTTATTTTATCAATACTCTTTGACAGATTTGATAGAGATCTCAAGTGGCGGCCAGATGTTGAAATCGTGCCCATACGCTGCTCAAGTCCAAATGGGTTCAGAATAACCATGCCCGCCTTGGAAGAAGCTTATAAGCGCGCCCAAAGGCTTGACTTGAAAGTAAAAGGGGTCGTGGTGACGAACCTTTCGAACCCATTGGGCACGACCCTGACTCGGGAGGAGCTGAACCACCTCATCAGTTTTGTCAGCGAGAAAGGGGTCCATATAATAAGTGATGAGATATACTCAGGCACAGTCTTTGATTCTCCGAGGTTTATAAGCATCATAGAGGCCGTGATGGACCGGAATCTTGAAGACACTCATGACATATGGAGCCGCATTCACGTTGTTTACAGTCTTTCAAAGGATCTTGGGTTACCAGGATTCCGTGTTGGAATGATCTACTCCAAAAATGAAACAGTCGTTGCCACGGCGACTAAAATGTCAAGCTTCGGACTCATTTCCTCTCAAACACAGTTCCTACTAGCGAACATGCTAGCGGACAAAAAATTCACAGGCAAGTATCTGAAAGAGAATCGAAGAAGACTGAAGAAGAGAAAGGAAATGCTTGTTTCAGGCCTTAAATCGGCAGGAATCAGGTGCTTGAATAGCAATGCAAGTTTGTTTTGCTGGGTGGACATGAGACACCTTTTAGTGTCCAACACGTTCGAAGCAGAAAAGGACCTATGGAAGAAGATCATTTTCGAAGTGGGGTTGAATATCTCTCCAGGCTCTTCTTGCCATTGCACCGAACCAGGTTGGTTCAGAGTCTGCTTCGCCAACATGAGTGAAGAAACTTTACAAGTGTCAATGCGACGCATCAAGGCCTTTGTAGAATCCATAACCAGTGGCTGCTCCCAACAGCAGCAAAGGAGGGGATCCATCATCGGCAAATGGGTTTCCAAATTGTCATCTTCTGATCCTGAACCACACCGTTAACCAGTTTGCATAGGGAAAAAAAAAAAATAATAATAACAAAAAAGCACACACTATTTTTTAGCATCGTGATCAGTCTATATTTTTAACGAGAGTTGAAAGTTGTTTTTAGAATAATGTCGACTGTAACTATTTTGAGTGGGTCTAGTTTGGTCCATCCTCAATGATGGTTTCAACTTTTGTAATTTTTGAATACACAATAATGTATTTTGGCAGCAAAATAATCAAAGACTAGTACTACATGTGTTGGTGTCTTACACTTGGATTTAGCTGAACTACGCATGTAGACACCCAATCACTTCGCAACAAATTCTCTGGGATATGTATTCCCATACACTACTAATTGACTTAGAGGATAGTAGATAGAAATAAAACCAACGCAATATAGGTAAAAATTGGTCCGTCATTCATTCATATATGACATTATGTAAAATGATATTGATTAAATTATATAAAGATAAGAGTAGATTTAATATGTTAAATTATCAATACCATACACTCATAGACATTATGTTATCTTATGCAGAGGTTAAATTTCAAAAACAGTAATTTAAAAAATTCATTAAAACTTATAAATTTGCCGTCAGAAAATTAGGGGGCCGTTGACAATAATAACAGATAAGGGTAGTTTTTTTATTTTTATTTTTATTTTATTTTTTCAGAGAGAGATAAGGATGGCTGTTGGGTCATGAACCAAAATGACAAAACCCATGTTATGCAAGTCTAGGCTACATGAAATTGGGCTGCGCCGGCCCCCTTCTTTTAGGAAAATGGGGAAAGAAAGTTATAATGGGCTCTTCTTGATGGTATGTTGGACTTCAAATTGATGTCATAATTTTACGCGTGTCTGCATCAGTTGCCGTCTCTATACCATCATCAGCCATCACCCAATATCCGACCTCCAGTCAACTTTAGTAAGATGGACAGGAAACAACCGAAAAATAATGGGAAAAACACGTGCGACGTGCGTGAGCGAGAAAAAACGTCAGTTTTCTTCTCAATAACAGCCTTGTGCCTGTCCGCCACGTGGCGACTCCCAACTCCCCGTAACGAAAAATCGGAGATTGACAGACAGCGCGGCATTTTCAAAATCCAACTCACAATGCTTATCTGCGTACAAACAACAAATTGCTTGTTGGTTTGTAAATGACAACAGAAACAAATCTGTCAAGTAATCTCTTGGTTTTTTTGTGTAAAATTAACAAAAAAGCCAACGCAAAACAGAAAAAAAAAAAAACTATTGTTAGGGTTTCGTGATTTCGTCTCTCAATTTTGTCTTTTTTTTTTTTTTTTTTTTTTAAATTAATAAATAAACAAATGCAATTTGTTTATGTGAAGTGGAAGCGAAGCACGGCGAGGGACATTTTTTAAGTTTTTGCTGGAATTCAATCGTGCCATTTCACTTTAAATTCTCTGAATTTTGATAGTTTAGTTTGTGAAATTTTATCGTCTATTGAATTCGTGTCCGTTGCTCTGGAGACTGTATAGGTAATTTTTGATTCTGTTGTGCTCTCTTTAAGCTTCTTCTTGATTCTTGTTAATGTTTTGTTTGATCAGAATCATGTATCTGTTGTTCGGTTTCGATTTATCTATTGTATCTATTTAAATGGCATTGATTGGATTTTTTTTTTTTTTTGGGTTGCTTTTGATTGTTTTTGTTTTTTTAGTTCTTACCTTTATGCTTACACGGTGTTTGAATTGATAGTTAAAATTTGGTTATGAGAATATCAGACAAGTGTAGGAATATATTTATTTGTTACTTTTTATAATTAGGTTGCTGATGTCAAGACAAGAATTTGTGGTTAAAAAATGGTAGTTTCAAGTAAGACGAAAACTATGTCTTGAATACGTCAAATATTCAACTTAAAATGGAGGGAACAGCATGTTGTGGTTCTAGTATATGTGAAAACAGTGGGAAATTGACATAGATATTGGTGCGCATGTTTGTATTCTTAATGTTTGGTTTGGTTAATTAAGTTTTTAAGGTTTGCAGACAGCGTGGAAGGCGATGGACATTGCTTCTCTTTTAACTTCTGCGGGAATTAACATAGCTGTTACTGTGGTACTGTTGTTGCTTTATTCCATATTGAGAAAACAATCGATAAATTTAGATGTGTACTTTACGCGGAGACTTGTTCCTAGACGAACAAGATGCAATATTTCTTGCTGTTTGGATAGATTTGTGCCCTCCCCTAGTTGGATACTGAAGGCCTGGGAAACAACTGACGATGAGATATTGGCTTTGGTTGGTGTTGATGCCGTGGTTTTTCTCAAGATAATTGTTTTCAGGTGATTTAACTCCTCTTATAACTTGGAAGGGTTTATATCTGTTTGATTTTTTTTTTCCCTGTCAATTTAATGTTTTTGATGTTATTGTCTTATTTTAGTGCAATTATTTGCACAAGAGTGTTGTGACAGACTTTGTACTTTAATTCTCTATGGTAGTTTTGAAGCACAATGCTTGTGGTGTGTGCACCTGCAATTTACCTTCTGTGACAATTTTGGCTTCAATACGTGCTAGAAACGTTTCTGTTTTAAATTTGCATTTTATAATTTTTTTTCTTTTGTTGATGTAAAATGAACCCCTTGTTTTGTTCTGGTGTGAGCGAGTAGAACCAAGATTTATCATACTACAACAAGAGACTATATTAACTAAGCTAGGTAGTACTACCCGTAAATTGAAATTTGAGTTAAGTGTGCATTTTTATTTAAAAGTTTTTGAAGTGCTTTAAAATTGTTCACAAAATGAGGATGTGGGCTTTCACCCTCACTTCCATGTTTTAAGAATTGGTATCCTGTATCAATTGTTGCAATTTTTATTAATTGCCAGTTCTTTTTTCTTCTCTGCAGTATTCGGATCTTCTGCATTGCTTCTGTTGTTTGCCTTTTTCTTGTTCTTCCAGTGAACTATTATGGGAAAGACATGGTCCATAAACACATCCCTTCAGAATCACTGGACGTATTCTCAATTGCAAATGTCGAAGAAGGTTCAGAATGGTATGAGCAATATATTTCTTATAGATGAACTTACAAGATTTTCTATGTTCGAACTTTAATTACTTGTCTAGGTGCTCACATATAGATGGATGGACAATATTTATTGTCTTGATGACGAGAATTTATCGCAATTTGTGTCTTTTGATTTTCTTTTCTTCTGTAGGAGACTGAAAGAAAATTAATCATATTAATTATAGAAAAATAATTTTGAAAGTTGCTACTATGTTCGATTCTTCTTCTTCTCAATGACAACATATGTGATTGCAACATTTTTTATCTTAGTTGTAAAATATATCATATGAGAGTAATGATTACTAACTGTCTTTCCTTTTCTTTTTCTATTTTTTCCGCCTTTCCTTCTGTTAATTTTCAGGCTTTGGGCCCATTGTTTTGCTTTATACATTATATCCTGCTCAGCTTGTGCTCTCCTTTATTTTGTAAGGATGTAGAATCTGTTTATATTATCTTCTCTTTTTCTCAAACTAGCCTTTTCATTTTTATATTTGTTTCAGTGATTATTTATCTATTGTTACTTTCATCCAGGAGTATAAAAGCATCACTAAAATGAGGCTGGCACATATTACTGGATCTCTTAGGAATCCAAGTCATTTTACAGTTCTTGTCCGTGCTATTCCACTGTCTTCAGAAGAATCATACAGTGATTCTGTGAGAAATTATTTTATGAATTATTATGCATCAAGTTACTTGACACACCAAATGGTATATCAGTCTGGTACAGTTCAGAAGCTGATGGTGCGCATCTCCCTTAAGTTATTTCTGTTTGTAAAATACTCGGGATATATTTGTTGTTTTAATTTCGCTTCAATGCTAAATCAAATTTCAAATTAAAGGATTTTCATGCTCTGCTGTTTGTGTAAAATGTTCACGACAGATTAATTGTTTCAATTTGACTTCAATGCTTGTAATTTGACTTCAATGCTTGTCATAGTGTTGAGTCTAGAAATTAAATTTTAAATTAACTGCTTTATGTGTTTGCAGCTTTTTCTCTGGTAATAAATTTGGAGACTGAACATATGATACAAAGAGATTTGATTGCAATATGCTAAATTTTTCCTCCTCCATTCTTACACGATCACATTGACAGCAGCCATGGAGTTGGGCACTGATATAGAAATTATAATAATTCTGTATTTCAGGGTTCATGAAAACATAGGAGTTGAATTAAAATCGGTTTTGGCAGTTTGGTTTTGAAAATAGGAATGTTATGATGTTAGACTACACTTTATGGAATGTTGCTAGTTGGGGTTTATTTTATTTATTTATTTTTAAAATAACAGAAGTAATTTAATTGAGGCAATTGTGACATGTTCGGTTTTGTTTCTGACGATGCTTTGTTTTGTAGAGTGATGTAGAGAAGATGTACAGGGTGCTCAAAAATGTTACCACTGAACCACCAAAATTGATATCATGTCGTCTTTGCTGTGGAGTTCCAAATTCTTTCAAAATGCTTTCTCAAGAATCGGATTGTGTTAAGGGGACCATGAGATATGGTGATTTGGATATAGCTACCAGAGAGAAGGTTGAAATCTTGGGATGAATTCAGTTAAATCATTATGTTGTCTTGTTGCGATTGTCTATCGTCCTCAGTGGTTTTATTGCTGTATATGTGAGAGCATTTTTTAAATTTTATGTGTTGAATAACCCACTAATCTAAAAAGCTCTCTTGACCTCTTGCACCTCAAACTGAATTTATGTAATGAGTTTGCGATCTAGATCCACTACAAGTGCATCTCTGTTTGGTGTTTCAGGATTAGAAAGCAAGAACTCTATTAAATTGATTCTTTAATACTGTTAAGTAACCATCTGTCATGAAAGCTCAAGTTTGCAGGAAAGAGCCTGATGATGGTAGTTAAACTCCAATGTTAATGCTATTGTCCCTGCAAATCACATGGAGATGGCATGTTCCTTATCCATGTGTTACCACCCACCCCATGTTATCACAGTTCATGGATTAATATGTAGTATATACCTAAGAGTCAGTATTTATAAACATCATGATTGTTAGATTAGTTCTGTTATTTAGTTACTTGGTTTGAGCACTTAGTATAGCAGTTATATCTGTTTAATTAAGGGTAATGAGATATGGTATTGTCTACTTATGTGTTCTTAGAAGTTGATTTTTAGTCATTGTTTTTGTCTTTATCATGGCAATTATTGTTATTTTGAAATGTGTATACTTTTCATCTTTATGCTTGGTGCTTTTTCTAATTATCTGGGGAATAATGTTTGAAACCCAACAAGAATTTTTATTTTCTACAAAGGGAAACATTTTGGACCTAAGAGATTCTGGTCTTTTATACAGGAGGCTGCAGCAGCGTTTGTTTTTTTCAAGACACGCTATGCTGCTATTGTTGCTGCAGAGGTTCTTCAATCAGCAAATCCTATGTTATGGGTGACAGACATGGCTCCTGAACCACATGATGTTCTTTGGTCAAACCTTTGGATACCATATAGACTACTTTGGATCCGAAAAATCACAATACTTCTGGCTTCTATTGCATTTATGTTTGTCTTTCTTGCTCCTGTGACACTTGTACAAGGCTTAACTCAACTTGATGAGCTGTCGAATGCATTGCCTTTTCTGAGAGGAATTTTGAAACAGTAAGTGTTACACTATAACTTTGGTTGAACAAGTGGTATGTGCTTTTTATCTGTCATATGGTTGCATGTATTCTGGACATTGCTCATCTGTTGCTGTTGGCTGTTGCACATGAATAAGAAGCGTTAAAATGAAAATATGATTGAATTAAGGAATTTGTATTTGTGTTTCAGTGCAATTCTTTTGGCTTTAAATGTTGCACATGCATGGAGAAACATAAATTTATGAGCACAATATATAAGGTTGATATATGATTCTTAATGTTGAATCTGTGCCGATAGATGAGTATAGATGAGTGTTTTGCTTTTACTTTTGAGAATGGGAAAGCAGGGGGAATGTAATGTGGATGGAAGATCAGTGGTGAAAACTTGGGCATACTGCCTAGCATAAGAATAGAACTGTTATTGCTGCAATAGAGCTGTCAAGTTCATTTAATGTATTAGTTATTGTGGATATAAGAATAATAATTATACTGGCTGTTTTGCTAACTTCTCTCAGGTTCAGGTTATGTCCGGTCTTGTATTTTTGAGGGAGCCCATATAATATAGCATTTTGCTTTGTACAAGTGTCTTCAATAAATTTCTTATAAGATTAATTACAGATGTTTTGAAAAGTTATCATAGACTTCTGTTGGTAGCATTTAATACACTGTGCTCATAGTGTACATCTAAAACTTTTATGGGCTTTCTTAGGTCTTTAAAGTATTTAGACTATCATATGTTTAGTAAATAATAATAATGATGGAAGTAGTAAGTATTCAAAAATAATGTTTGTGGCATATTTCAATTGAATTGTGGATCCTGCATTGGATCCTAAAATCGCATAGAGTTCTTTGCTTTCTTGATCCTACCCAATTGATGGTTATTTTTCAGGAAAAGGAAAACTATAAAAGAAGCAAAAAATAACTTTGTAGTTTAGTTTACAGGCTTTAAATAGGAAAGAATTGCTTCTGAACTCTGTGCTCTTATGCAGGAAGTTTATAAGCCGGCTGGTAACAGGTTACTTACCCAGTGTGATATTGATGTTATTTATGTATACTGTTCCACCAACAATGATGTTGTTTTCAAAAGTGGAGGGGCCTATTTCACGTAGTGGAAGGAAAAGGAGCGCAAGCATCAAAGTTTTGTACTTCACAATCTGGAATGTTTTCTTTGTGAATGTTTTGTCGGGGTCCATCATCGGGCAATTGAGTGTCTTCACATTTAGACAAATACCTAGAAAACTCGCTGAAGCTGTGCCGATACAGGTTAATTATTCATGATTCCTGAATTGAATATGTTCATTTATTTTTACATGCTATATTCTAATTATGCTGCTTCACTGTGCTTATCAGTTTGTGACCTAACTTGAGATTTGCAAAATTTACTTAGAAAGTTTTTCATGTTATTCAATGACCTCCTCTTCTGTTAGTGATGGGAACTTAGGTAGAAAACAATATTTATTAAAGTATAAAACTATAACTATCAAAAAGGAAGATTAATTAAATTTTGAAAATTTTGTAAAATGGAGCAGGCAGAGGCCTCATGGCCTTCACCACCATCGTTGGTGGAAGGTCTTCAGTTATTCTAAAAATATTGATATATATAATTTACAACTAAAATTTTTACTAAGTTATTTTTACTAAATGCCATATACTTGATGGTGTCAATATCCTTATTTGTTCAATGGAAGTCAAAATCAAATATTAAGGAAATTTCATTGATGGTAAGGAAGTCATTGTAATATAATTGAAAACTTTTTCCACCTTTAATTTTGTTAAACCTCATGGGAGGTCTGTGTAATTTACTTTTTTAATTGATTCTAACTTAAACTGAAAATGTTTTTTTCTTTTTCCTTTAAATGAGTTTACATGTGTGGATATTCGTATCTGATTGTAACAAGTCTTTGCAATGCAATTTATCTCTTAATTTGTGGTTTCCATAATGTGATTTATTTTTTTTCAGTATAGCTGTAAACAGTAAAATAATTATAGCTGTAATGGTGTGTGAATTTCTGTAGGCCAGCTTCTTTATGACATATGTGCTGACATCAGGTTGGGCAAGTTTGTCCTGTGAAATAATGCAACCTGTTGCTCTTATCTGGAACTTTGTGAAAAAAACTATCATCAGAAGAAAGAAAGATCGATCTGATGTCACTCTATCCTTTCCGTATCACACAGAACTCCCAAAACTGCTTCTATTTGGACTCATTGGCTTCATCTATTCAATTATGGCGCCCTTGATATTACCCTTCTTGCTGATATACTTCATACTTGCTTATCTTGTATACCGCAATCAGGTGTGTATTTCTAACTAATGGTTGTTTACTCTCCAATTTTTATAGTAAGTTCTTCTATGTGTGCCTGAAAAATCTGCCAACAGAGATTTGATTTTGTTATTCAATATTTGGAGTTTGTTTGTGCACTTATCCTTAAGGTTACAGAAATATCTATTTATTTATTATTATTTTTCTAATCCTAGAAGGATAAAATTTCTCATATAATTTTAACTGCAGAATAGTTTTCCAGATACTAGGATGAAAACGAAATTTTCCTTCCCCAAATTAGTATTTTCAAAAGTAAGTTTTGAATGCAAAGAATACTCTGTCGATGTGAGAGCCATTCAAGCACCTTCAGAGTACTCCTTGAAGGTCCAGAATTTTCATTTGAGTCATGCAGCTTTCATTTCATGGAGTTGGATTGAGTGGCTCTTAAGTTGGTCTCTGGTGGACAGTCCAAAGTATGTTTTTCACCTTCTTCTTGCATCTAGGTGACAACAATCGAGTCTGTGATTGATTTTCCTTCATTTGATTTATTTATTGTAATTTATATTCTATATAGAAGACAACTCAAATATAAATTAGGTTTTGAAGATATGATATTAGTGGGATTCCAAAACCTGTAATACGGCTATAAGTGATCTTAGTGTTAAGGTTGTAGGTACGCATCTTTTTTTTATCATATTTGTAGGATTGTAGTCATATGCTACCTTCAATTCATATTTTACAAAATATTTGCAAGTTGGCTTTATTAGGTTAGCATCACAACTCTCTGTAAAGAACTCGTTACTGATCATTTCAAAGGGTAAGAAGGTCTAAGATAGAGAATATGTAAATCTTAAGAGATAGCAAATTTAACACCGGAAAAAGAACTTTTTTGATTGGAATTTAAATTTGCATTTAGAATAGAATTTCCTAGATATAAGTTCAGAGAAAAGACGACATACTTTTCATGTGGGTTGTGCTCCTCCAATGTTTTAAAATTTGAATAAGGATGGTGCCTTGAGGTGACCGTCTTATGCCATGCCAGAGTGGCAACTGCCTTAAGAGGTTGAGGCAGTCGCCTTAAGGCCCCCTCGAGGCAAAGCACGTTGAGGTGAAAGTGAGGCATTGTCCATGCTGGTAGGCGGTGGTGGTGGAGAGAGAAAGTAGCCGGTGGCTGGTGGAGAGAGAAATTAGCTGTTTATTTTTATTTTTATATTTTTTTTAAACTTATCGGGTAGTTAGTAGGCCAACTTTGAGGACCAGCCAGAGGGACTAGGCGAGAGAGAGCATAGCGGCCGAGTCATCAGCGTTGGTGGCGGTGGTGAGGAAGAGGAGGTGGAGGAGGAAGGTGGTGGTGGTGGATAGAGAAAGTAGGGGCATGTTGTTTGGTTTGGAGTGAGGAGAAGGATTGAGAGAGGAGAGATAAAGGGTGGAGATGTTATGGGAGCTGTAACCCATTACTTTCTCACATCATCTCGCTTTGACTTTTGCCTTTTAAAACATTGGGTTACTCTCAGGCATTGAAGGGATGTTCAATATATTTTTTTTATTGATGGTGCTTTGTTAGAGCATAAACAGCTAGTTGTACCAAACACCCTGGAGAGGTTTATTAAAAAGTATCCTGTGTTTTGCATGTAATTTTCCTTTTGGAAATATATATATGTATATATATTGTCTTATTTGGAATGAGTTGCCATCGTTGCTATGAGTTATTGATCTCCTCGTTTGCTTTTGAATAATAGATACCTCGCATTCTTGACACATGAAATTATGGTGTTAGAACCTTTTGTTTAGTGCGCGGACATAAGTGATCTCATCAAGTTGTGTAATAAGATTTCTACTAGACCTAATACGATTTTAACTTTGTATTTGTTTCGTGTACATGAATTGTGTGCAGGCAGATATAAGTATGTGCTGGTACTCCATTTACTTTTTAGGTCATTTCTCTTGTTAGGTTGTATAAATTAGAGACAATTGCTTGTGATATCCCATTTATTGTTGCTTATTCCCTCTGTGGTTGTCGCGTTTTCTCTAAAAGAATGCATCTTATGTCAATCTTCAAATTTTATTTCAGATTATTAATGTATATATAACAAAATATGAAAGCGGGGGACGGTTTTGGCCTGTTGTTCACAACACAACAATCTTTTCGGTGGTCTTGACCCAAATTATAGCTCTTGGGGTCTTTGGGCTCAAACGGTCATCAGTTGCATCTGGTTTCACTATTCCGCTGCTTATCGGAACTCTTTTATTCAATGAGTACTGTAGGCAGCGATTTTCTCCAGCTTTTAGGAAGATGGCTGCAGATGTATCTATCTATTCACAATGTTAAATCTTTTTCTCTCTCTGTGTTACTGTTCCAAGTTTGAAGAGTTTGTTTTGGGCGGGCAGGTTGTTATAGAGATGGATAGACAGGATGAGCGGAGTGGGACAATGGAAGAGATTTATCAAGAACTACAGTCTGCCTATTGCCAATTTAAGCTGACTTCTCGGGATTTCAGTTTGTCTATGGATATCAGTCATCATGAAAGGGAGAGCGTGGGGGATCAAGAGGCATTGAATCAAGGTTTGAGTCATCCAACGTTTAAATGCTCCCATTATCTGGAATCAAACAAGTAACTTTTAGCTGTCTGTGCTTTTCATTTTTCAGAAATGGAAATAGTCAAAGTAGGGTAATGTCGGGCTGGTCGTTGCATTTCGGATAGAGAAGATCTGAATGGTGAGTCAAACTAGCCTGTTGATTTTGTGTAATTGGGATGTTGATATGACAATATGGTCGAGGATCAGTTTTGTCAGAGATAGTGCTGATGGCTGTCGGTAATATCAAGTTCTCAAGAGTAATTATTTTGGTGGAATATGTTTGTGTAGAGAACCTATGCACACAGAAAGTAGCACCAGGACATTTAGATGCAAATACCAGGCTTGTCCGCTTCTGTTGTTTGTAAGTTTATCCATGCCCAAATCTTTTTTATGTTTGGGCAAGGGAAGAATGGTAGAATAGGGGAAGCAATTTTGATCGTGTAATTAATTTTTTCAGTGTTCATGCGAGAACGTGAGGAAAAATATTGAGTAGAAGTTTTTGTATACCAATAGACATGTAAATGTATTCTGTAATGTAACATTTGCGCACAGAAAGTTTGTAATAAATAAATTGGAAAGTTTGTATAAACAGAGAATTCGAAGAGCTTATTATGTAAGTTCTGCTGCGAGAAAATAATGTGGCCCATCATTTTTTTCTGGGAAGAGGTTGAGTTTCTTCTACATTGCCTAGTATCAATTGATCCATATAGCAGAGCTGATCAAATACCAGAGAGGTATGGAGAGTGTAGGTTCTCATAGGACAAGAAAAAAGATCACAGCCACTCGAGTGTCGCTAATTGTGCTTGCAAGGGTATAGTAAAATTACTATGTAACAAGAAATGACGAAAATGGAGACTATTTTTCCTAGTATGATCGTAGGACGCAAGACTGACGGGTCTGGTAAATGTGAGTCTTCTCTGGATGAATTCAATCTTTGGCATTAATGGCTAAGTAAGCAGCTTGATTTGAAGTGGAATACTCTTCATTGCCCTTATCTTTTTCTTCCACTAAACTTCTCCACAGCCACAAAACTTGCATAAAACCGCCATTTGCAACATGCACCAAAAACACTTGTCCTTGCAGTGCAAAATACGTAGACAAAACCTTTACGAGAAGAAAGAAGCAACCAAAGCCCAAAAGATTCCGCTGTATAACTTTTCCCTGTTGAACAAAAACCAAAATCTCAAACTAACACTCACTTGGATATACATAAAACAATAATACTATTTTACTCAAATTACTGCCCAAATATGTGATATCCTTAAAATAAGAAGACCAACCAGTTGAAATCGATGAATTAAAATTTGATTGGTTAATCCTCCTATTTTTTTGAATGTCATATCAATTGGACAACAAATTTGACACTAGCTTGAGCAAAGTAGCATTTACTCATACATACAAATCGCACATGCACTTGTTTTAAACCGGATAAGAAAAACGCATAAAGTGGTTCTACCTCTGATCCTCTAAACAATTCGTGCAATGACTCTCTCAAGAAATCAGTCATCAAGCAACCAACAAGAAGTCCAAGGGGAATCATCAACTCTTGGTTTCTTGCCATAGCAAATATAGCATCCGATAAGGAGCTAAAAACGAACAAAACTAAAAGAGACCACTTCAATGCTTTCTGCCCATGGAAAAGTAATCTCTCCAACATTAATGTTTCAGCTTTCTTCCATGGAAAATCTTTCACCGCGTCAGGGACAGCCTCACACAATCTCTCCCTGACAATACTAAGTTGCATTTTAACCTTATTTGGGTCACCCATCTTTGCCATTATTATTTTCTTTGAACATTTGCGGAAATTTTTGTCACGGATAGCCCACGGTGAGCAACTTTGGAGTTGAGAAGGTTGATGTTTACACAATTTAATAACCTGCATATACATAGCTAAAAACATTATTTGTTGCAACACAATTTTAGCTCTTGAGAATTCCTTTCATGAGTAATAATCAATCCCACCACTAAAACAAAAAGATTAATTAATCACAACTTAAACAATATTAAAATTCAAACCATAACATTTCAGTAAGAACAACTGACCAAAAATTCAGAAAGATAAAAAAGTTGTAAATTTAAAATTAATTTACAATTAGTTACAACCAATTTAGAGGCCTTTATATATGGGTAATCTTACTCCAGTAAGGTAGCCAAATTCAATTAATTATTGTCTCAGATTTAACAGTTTTCGTGTCTAAGCTTAGCAGCTATCTTAGTGTGATTAACATTATACAAGTAAAATCCCAGAAAATAACTACATTAGCTTTTTTTGTTCTCGTCAACAATACATGCCAGTTTCAAAATTCCAACATTAACCAAATAAAAGATTTAAAAGAACATAAATAGAGCAAAAGACCGTACCCGAAATTTGGGAGTCGAAGAGAGTAGAGTGGACGCGGGGAACGCCATTGATGGTTATCACCTGAGATTTTTGCTCTAGGGTTGGTTGATCAGGTTGCCAGACATACATGAGATGAGAATACGGATAGCAGCCCATTAAACATTTGGGCCCAATTTAAAGACAGATGTTTAGGCCCACACTGCTTTCATTGTGCCAGCCCACCTGATCTTTGGGCTCTAGTAATAGCCCAGTTTGGTGTATGAATCTGATTAGTTTGGATTTGTAAACGTGGATCGGAATAAATTGAATAGTATCGGACCAGATCCTATACTGTGCTTTAGTTAGTTTGGTGCATTGTATTGATTTTAAAAAATTCTCTTTTTTTTTTTTTAGTTTAAATATAATATTGATCATTTCAAGGGTTCATTGGGACATACCGTGATAATAAAGTTACATGATTTAAATATTTACTTTTATAATTGAAACATTTACATGTCGGTTAATATATATGGTGAAATCTAAACCTTACCACAAACTTGGAAGAGAAGGGGTGCATCGCTTTTGGTCAATCAAATTATTAGTTTTTGGGTCAAATTTAATAATTTCATATTGTGTAATAATGAAATAATATTGTTATAAATCACTTGTAATAAAATAATATTTATTTAGCTATTTATAATAAAATAATCATTCTAAATTATAACATTTTAAAATAAATATATTGATTGCAAATTATTTTAATCATAGAAATAATAATATATTATTTTATATAAGAGTTTGACTATCTTAGTAGTTGGGTAACTTTACTCATAAATTACATGTATTAATTGGTTATAGGGTGACTATAATTATTGGTTAAGATTGCCCAACCATTTATATTAAGAGTGATCAATGAGGAATAAAGATTAGTCGGTGGAGAATCATCTAACTTAATGACCATATGGGTTTGATTGATAAATTTCATTAACAAGGAATTTGAAAGCAACAATAAGACAATGTACATCTACTTATAGCTCATGTAATTGAGGCATTTTCAGTTTTTATATCGAATTTAAATTTCACTTTCATATATTAACAATAAACTCATAAAGTGTAAATGAAACTCCTTTTTTTTTTTTTATTATAAACAATAACTCAAGTATGGATAATTTACTCTCCATTTATGGGAGTAAATTTGCCTGGTTGTTAGGACTTAGAAGCAGATATTCAAGCTATCTATGTAGGGTTTAATCTCAAAAGGTGCTAACAAAAATAACATCATTAAGGTTGTTCAAATTGTACATGAGCTTGTATTAAATATGAATAATGGTTTATATCTATATTGAATCTAATTATTGCCTCATATACAGTGATCCAAATATACCAACACATCAGCGTTACTCGCGATTGCAGTTAGATTTTTTTTTTTTTTTTTTTAAATTCTAATTATTATATCTTTAATAGAACCAAATAATATGTAAACTACGAAATTTATTATATCTATATATATATATCGTTGTTTCTTGTGCAATCGAATTAAAACATTTTAGTAATATATTATCACAAATACGTCTAATCATACTGTTAGGTAATCCATAAGTATTATATATAAAGATACTCATTATAGAATTGGTATATAAGGGAAGCAAACGAATTAGCCAAGCTGATTACACCATAAAAAAAAATTGCAAAAACAGATTGAAATTCTAAGAATTATCATCACCATCGTTTAATCCTACATTTGACAAGTGAATGAATAAAAGGCCACCGAGGGCAATTCTATATCTTTTGCTTAACAACATGAAAATTAATTGCTATGATTGTACCTTCTATTAATAAATAGTAAAATGTTTCTCAATCAATTGATTGTATTAAAATACGAAGAAGACTGTCAGGTCTAATAGTGAAGACAAAGTTGAAAGAATTTATCATGTTAGTGAGTGTCATTATCATTGTGTAAATAAAGAAATCTGTTGATATTTTCCAAAATATAATAATTTAGTATTATAATAATGAGAGATTAGTTTATATATATAAAAATGAAAAGACGAATGACACAAGTCGTCGTTTGGTTATTTGTCATGGCTCGGGCGGCTCCCTGCCCTTGGCCTCAATCACGGATGCTTTTGGCGTCTACTATCGTCATTGTGTTGACGGAATTTGCCTTTTTAATTAATTAATTCATTGATTAATCAATTAATTCGGACTTTAAAATCTTGGTTTTTTGCCTGAAGCGTTTTCTGCTATGCTTCTTCTACATGAGGGATATTCCTTCTTGCTTTTTGCAGAGAAAAAATAATTTGGTTTTATTTTAAGCTTGTTTTCTTTAGGTTGCTTAGTTTATTTAGTGTCTTGAGACTTTAGAAACTATGGTGAGATGGTTGCATAAATAGATTTCTTTATGATATAATTGTATGTGTAATATTAAAAATTCTAGGGTTTCAGAAGTCCTGCTCTGAATTGCTGGTGGGAAGTAAGAATAACATTGTTCCTTTATGAAATTGTGGAGGATTTTTGCTGTCAATCTCTTGTCTATTGTTTCTTCGAGGGAATCTGTATTATATAGTTATCGAAGGCTGTCGATGAATTATATATAGCTATGTACCTTTTGGGATGACTAAATTTATTATCAATTCTATCGAAAAAAAAAAAATATTATCAATAGTAAATTACAAGATTATGGAAACAAAATTAACCTTATTGGAATGCACATTTCCCACAAAAATGTGTGCGTGTACATATATATATGTATATATATATTTGAGATAATATATATTTTGATAGAGAAAACTCCAATAAATAACTGAAAAAAATTCACAAAGTTTGAATTAGCGTTAAAGAATTGAAATAAGCTTTTTAAGCACTCTAAATATTTACAAAGTATAATTTATAAATAAAAGAAATAATTTGCACAATTTGTGAATGAAGGTCAAGAATTGTGCGAATTATTTTCTTTGTTTGCAAACACTAATGGTGATTAAAAAAAAAATAATAAACTTACTTTAATTTTTGGATGTTAGTTTCAAATTTACATTCTTGTAGTGCTAGGAGAAAAAGATTTCTACTTTGATAATGAAATCAAATTTTAGAGATTGATATTACACACACACACACACACATATATATATATCAATCTAGTTGAAACCATCACATTAATAATTGCCTTACTTTTTTCTTCAATCTCAAATTTTTGTTGATGGTCAGGTTTTAATTTCAGATCATATCCATCACAACACATAAGAAATCTATCAATAATAGATTTTTTTTCTTCTTTTAAGAGAAATAGATTCAATATGAACATAAAAAAAGGAGTGCATAAAACTAAATCTAATTGGATAGATTTTATATTTTAATAATTGGTGGATAGGTTGCTTTTTCTTTAATAATTGTTGCTTTATTTATTTATTTTGAACACTTCTCATATTTAATAGATGAGAGCGAGACTAAAACCTTTAACCTTTTAAAGTAATATAAAATATTTATTTATTTCTACTAAGGAGTGGTATGTTAAGTGTTGATGTTTTAACATTAGGTTTATTTAAAAAACTTCATACATAAACATAGGAAAGGATACCATAAATCATAGAACTATAACAAAATATGTATAAAATCAACCAACACTCACTGAATTTGGATATAGGAGTCTAGAAGAAGTCATAGATTCTCTAATTTTGATTTCTCAAGCTGAGAGATCCATGAATTAGAGTCTTAATATATACAAATACAAAAGGTTTAGTAGGAGCAAGAACTTCTAGCAGCATTCGAAACATGTAATTGTTAAGTGGAAGAACCATTATATCATACGGTACATCACACCATATAAATTAAAATAAATTCAGATCTTATGCATATAGGAATCCTCCCATCATTCTAGTTACTCAATAACCTCGAAGCTATTCTTTCTCCATGTCCTCAAGTTCAGTTACCATCCACAAAATCCACGCGAATCACTATACATAACCTCGTCAAGAAACATTTTTCATGCTTATAGTAAACTTAGATTTATCTTTACTCGTATAGTTGGAATCAATCCTGCTTTTAGCTTAGACTTAAGTTTATTGGAGACAACTTGCAGCAAAATAAAAAAAAATAAAAATAAAATTACCCATTGCTTCTCGTTGCTCTATTATGATATCATATACAATAGCTAGCGTACAATGTGAAGAAACTATCTTCCTATATATGTGATATTGACTTCATGGAAAATTTCAACGTTGTTTAAGATTTTGATATTAAATTGAGAGTTGGTCCGAAGTTTTGAATTATTAGAGAAGAACAAGTAAAGTTTGATTCAAAATCGTCAACGAATTCTAACAGATCATGACCTAGACTTACCAAACAATGCATTGTCAACACAACAATTAATATTTATATATTCTTTTTTTTTACATATTCATCACAACTGTAATCAACTATAGTTTTTGAGTCAGCCCGGAAAGAGAAGATATATTAGACCTTCTCAAAAACCAAAGTAAACAAAGGTTATTTATTTATTTATTTATTTATTTTTAAACCAAAGTAAACAAGAACGAATTGGAGGTCTTTTCAATTTCAAATGTGATGCTGCCAAATTACAAACATCTCAATTTTGATTATTTAAGTTATTTTAAATTTCTGCATAATATTTGGAGATCATTATTACAAAAACAAACATTTATTGCATGCATGTGCAATTTAATTATTTAAAAAAAAAAATCAAAATAATGATTCTTGTAGATGAAACATTACATGCATTGAGATTACACCATGTAAGTAGCTTATAATGTTTCATATAATGATGTGTCGACTAATTTTGACTATGAAGTATTTCAAATATATATTAGAAGGCTAAAAGATTAGAGTCAATGAACAAATAACATTGGAAGATCGAGGCCTTAGTGGAGTAGAGCTCGAACTTAAAATTGCAGCAATTGAAGAATGCTCGGGCTCGACAGTAATAAACCATGTACATTAACAAACAAATTGCCTGATTTCATACATGATATTGACTAAAACCAAATGCGATGGAGATTTGTTCGTGCTGGCTTATGTGAGCACATGCAACTGTGAAAAATGAACTGATATATAGTTAAATAAATAGAGCTCGCTAGGTTTTATTAGGTTATTATGATCATAAAGGACCGAAAACATTTGAAAAAAGAGAAAAATGTAATGAGGGAGTACAGATTTATTAGTTTCCCTTTAACACTAATTCCTAGCATATAAAGCATACCGTAAGAACTCATCCCTTAGTATATAATAACTATTGACAAAGTTTGTTCCAAATATTAAAAAAAAAAAAAAACAACTATTGACGAAGTCAATCAACTGATGGACGCAATAGATTCAATTCAAGAGTAATGGTAAAACTAAAGCAGCTGCTATTGACTATCCACACATTAAGGGGGCGTTTGGTATAGGGGTTGCAAAATTTTATAACTTGTTTCGTGTAGCTTCCTTTTTCTTTTTAAATGGAAGAAATATAATATATAAAAGGTGAAAATCTGTCATATCCTGTAGAGATTAAATTCTATTTGTATGGTCTGGATATTTATACCTATAAACAGGAGATAGATATTTACTCCCATGAACGAAATACAATTACTCTCACAAGAAAGAGAGCAAATTATACAAAGTTTTAAAATCCTTCCCTATAAAAGAAAGACTTTTACTGTCAAAATAAGGGAAAAAAACTATTCACACTTTAAAATACAGTTAGTGAAAATTTAACTTCTAATATTGTAATGAATGAGGAAGTTCATAATCACCTATGCTAAAAGTTGATGCGCGATTGTAATTCATTTAGTATATTTATATTTTCATATTATAATTATTTTTTAAGAAAATATACTTTTAAATCTTGAACCAAATAGTCCATAATATTTTCGAATGTTACTAAAATAATTTAATATATTATGTTTTAAATAACCTTTGATCTTCTAAGACTTGCATTGAAATTTATATTGCAGGTATGTCCATTATATTTTCAGGTCCCCTTTGTAATTATCCGGCAATGGGAGTCCGAGCAATATTATATATATATATATATTATCTTCAGAAATAAAATTAGAATTTTTTGTTACCAATATAAATATCTATATGTAATGGGGATTTCTAATCATATAAGGAGTTGTAGGAATAATCTTCTTTAACTCCATATCTTTCATTGTTTTAAACTCTCATTTCCATCTATTTCTCTTTCCTTTCCACAAACTAATCATGAACACCGAAGAAGTAGTAACATAGGCACACCACAAGACAATCATTAAATGAGAAAAGGAAAATTAAAAAAAAAAAAAAAAAACACTAGAAGTTAGTATAGTATATCTATGTATATATACACATTTTGAGAATAGTTAGTATAGTATTTATTGCTAACAATGATATGTAAACAAGTGGATGGATGCATGTGATCTAGACTTGCACACAACTAAGTATTATACTTAGGTCAAGATTGTTAGGCATAGAATTTAAGTATTTGTCTCTATGCTTGAATAAATCAGATCAATGAAGGACTAATTGATGTCTCCTAAATAGACTACGTGATGATTACTATTTGAATTTACTTCCCTGCTTTTATCCTGAGGGGACCATAGACAAGTCTAACAACGAAATATGCAGCTTTGACAGTGGAACTGCTGGTTACAGAATGCAGTACAGATCATATATGTTTTCATCTGGATCAGGTCATTTGAATAGAAAATTGCTACTTGGATATCCCTTGACTAGGACGAATAGCGAAGTACTAGTAAGCACCTAAGAAAGGAACTCCATACTAACAAAAATAGAAACCCAAATTAAGTAGTGAGTAGTTCTCTTATATATTGTTCCAGCTTGTGATAATTAGGATATTAATTGTAAAGCCACATGTAGCTAGTGTGCTGAATTTGAAGATCCTAATTATGAAATGATGCGGTGACAGAAAAGTAATGTCCTATTTTACCTACTAGAATTTAATCAGCCACTCAGCCATCATGTCAAAGCTGCCAGGCATCAATCAGAGACCAGCTTCTTCTCTTGGGCTTTTCGTCAGAAGAATTCTGATCTGAACATTTATAATAGAATATCCGTAAAAGATACATATCACATTTATGAGTAAAGACTTTTCTTTGGAGAAATTAATGCTGATCTCGACTTGCCCATCTAATGTGTCAAATTTGCACCAAATTACTGAATTAGTACTATTACTATTCAAGCTCCAATTAATACCTGCTAAACTATCATCATCATAGAAATTTACTCCTAAAATGTAGTAAAAAGGATTCCAACAACCACAAATAATTGCGTGATCAATTACAATGATTATGAACCAAATAAATCAAAGCATAGAAAAGGCAAGCGTATCGCCGAATAAGTTT